>PVKE010001093.1:0-109861 GCA_004027555.1 Craseonycteris thonglongyai
AAAAAAAAAAGAGGGGAATAAGTTAAAATGAGGCAATTGGGGTGGGCCCTAATCCAATCTGACTCGGACCCTTATAACAAGAGATTAGGACCCAGATACATACAGAGGGACAATGAGAGGACACAGGGAGGGGACAACCACCCACAGCCAAGGGAAAGACCTTGAAGGAACCAGCCCTGCTGACAGTGATCTTGAACTCCCAGTCCCCAGCAGCCTGAGAACATCACTACCTGCTGCTTACGTGACCAGGCTCTGGCGCATTGTCAGGGCAGCGCGAGCAGACTGGTCCACTTCCCAGCTCCTCTCAGTGTGCAGAGCCCAAGAGCATTCCCGGCCAAACCCTGGCTCCAAGCGGAGTGGTCCCCTCAGCACCTCCCCAGATGCCGCCGGGACTCCCCGATTCCACAGCAGCCACCCACTTGTCCCCACACTGCTCCCGAGAACCACGCCTCTCCCACACCTCTGACTACTAGCGTCTGCTCTAGCGCCATCTCTCCCGTGCATCCCTGCCTGCCTTGTTTGGCTGTTCGGCTCCTGCATCCATTAAATTCCCACATTCTTGGGTTTAACTCAGCCACCAGACAGTACGTTCCTGGGGTCAGGATCAGGTCTTACCGCTGGCCCAGCACTGCTCAGAGGAAGCAGGTCTCACCAAGAGCCACCTCTCTGACAAGTGTGTATGTGTGAGATGAAATACAAAAGGAGAGGAAGCCTGAGGCTGGCATAACAGAGTTCCAACGGGGAAAAGATAGGGGGCCTGCAACTCCTCCGCTGGCCACCGTGTGGCACTGTTGGTCTGGCACAGCCCCGATGACATGCTGGTGGCCCTAGACTCAAAGGAACAAAGCCCTGAAAGCCTAGCCCACCCACCAGCCCCGCAGGCTCGAGTTCACAGCTCAGTTAGTGCCTGATGGCCGTCCAAAGTCACCTTTCCTCTGCTGTTACACTGGCAGTGGGCAGGACCCACATGATCTTGAACTCTCGACCAAGAAGGACATCCTGTGCATTCCAGCCTTACAGCAGCCCTGAAAGCAGCCCGAGTGGACGGCTTTTGGGCTCAGGGTGACAGCAGCCACCCAGAAACCCACAAGAGCCAAGCAGGGGTGGGAGACCCGAACCAGGAGGGGCGGCCAGGAGGGCCTGGATGACACGGCAGTTGGACTTGGTCTCCAACCTGGAGCCGGGCCTGTGGGGGCACCGCGTCCTCACCAAGACTCCCGGCTCCCAATGCCCACACCGTAGTGCCCCATCCCGGCTGGGCCCCCCCATCACAGTAAACCACATGCCCTCATCACCTCGCCTCCTCGCTCTCCGGGGGGGCGTCCTCTCCTGGGACCCTCACTGCCAGGCTTTCCCATCCCCCTTAGCTGCTGGTTTCCCCATCACACTCAGGATGTGTCCCCTGTTCTGTCCCTTGTCCCCCAACCACCTACTTCCAGCCGTTCCTCACTCCCTTTACAGGTGACTCATGTTTCCCTGCAGCCAGAGGCTCATGGGCTGGAGGGGACAGGGGCTGTGTGGGGGCTTCAAATGGGTGGCAACAATTGGATAACAGGTCGCATGTATCTTCAGACCCATTCATAGGCCCAGCAGAGATGAAACTGAAATGAAAAGTTCCAGCCCTTGGAGTCAGATGCCCTGGGGAGGTGGGGCCTGGGGAACCAGACTCATGAAACCACCTAGAAATCCCCAAGGGCTTTGGGTGGGTCCCAAGAGAAGCAGACCCAACTCGCCCCCTTCCCAGGCTATGTATGGGTGTGCGCAATTGTGGGCTAAGCGCTGGATTCTAAGCCTAGGTCTGCTGCCTCCCTCTGGACTGGCTGGCTGCCTCTCTGCACCTCAGTTTCCACATCAGCAAGATGGGGATAAGAGCAGCGCCTACTGCCTAGGCTGGTTGTGAGGACTAAATAAGTCACCGTGAGTACCTGGCTGCGTGCTGGGACCGTGCGCTATGCATAGTGACACGCACTAGGTGAGGCTGATGGCTACCAGTTGGAGTTGGGTGGCTCCCCATGCCCAGAGGCCCAGCCAACAACCTGGGGACCATCTTGAACCTACAATGGGGCCCAGGGCCACTCAGGGGCTAGGACTGACCTGTGAATGTCAGGCATAGGACACAGGTGCCTCTTCAGGTGCCTCCTGTGGAATGGGAGGAGAGAAGGCCCCACCCACGGATGAGGTCAGACAGAGCCGGGATGCTGGGGGGTAACCAAGGTCAACAGGACAGCCCCCAGGGAACTGGGTTCCTGAACGACAGTATGGGGCAACCTGGACTTGCAGGCAGGACTGGGCACTGCCCATCTGCGGAGGAAAACCGGGGCCCCAAGAGGTCAGTTCTGTATTCAAGGTCAAAAACAGTACGTGGTAGAGCAGGGGTCCCTCACAGGCAGCCTGGTTCCACAGCCCTGACTTTCACCGTGAGGCTGAACCCCACTTCTACCCACTCTCATCGTCCTACAGAGAACTCTTGGCCTGGATGAGGTGAGGGAAGGTTCTATCCTTGTCTCAAAACCAGGAGACAGGGCCACAGAGCTGGTTACGTATCCCTAACACTGGTGGCCAGACACTCTCTGCCTGGGTTTGCATGACCTTCAGAAAGTTACTTCTCTTGGTGCCTTAGTTTCCTGACCATAAAAATTGGGAGAAGAGCAGCCCTGCCCATAAGGCTGCTGTAAGCATCAAGTGCCTTAACACACACAACACTTAGAGCCAAACTGGCACGTAGCAGGGGGCAGATTCCTCCACCTCATCGTCGCTGGTCCACCATTTCAAACAGCCCAGCATCACCAGACAGAGCCCAGCTGCTCTGCATGGAGACAGGAGGACCAGTCAGTGGACACGAAGCAGTAACATGCATGCTTTTTCCTGCCCAGACAGTGCTCTTGACTTCAAGCACAGAGGGAGATGGAGCCTTCTTGTCCATCCAGAGCTCGGCCTCTGAAAGCAGATCAGCCGCAGACGTGCCAGCCACCTTCAGAGGCCCGCCCTCCACTCAAGGCAGAGAACACAGCTCCGAGGCAGCAGCCACACTTAGAACACAAGGTCAGCTCTAGGCTCCTGGTCCCCAGCAGGGCCACAGAAACACAGATGGCAGCAGCAGGTGAGAAACAAAAATGGGCGCGGAGCGTTCACCGGCCTGACAGTGACCTTGGCCCTAGCTAGAGCCCTGAGGCAACAGGGTGAGAATTCCATAGCAGAGACTCCCCCCAAAGCTCAAGGGGCAGGAGCTCTGAGCCAGGTTCCTGACCCACAGCATGGCAGCAGAACCGGCTGACAGAACCAGATCCCAACCCTGCACTCAAGTCCCAGGAGGGCTCTCCCCAGAGAGGCCTTCTCGTGTCTGGGGGTAGGTAACCTGCTCTCCCTTCCGGCCTGGCCTCTGCCTCTGTCCCACCGGCCCAGTAAGGCCTTCCCTTCACATCTCTGCTGCTGCAGCCTGGGGCCCGGCTGCAGGGCATCAGAGTTGTCTGACCCCGAGGCCCCTCCATCCTGGCCACTCTCAGGATGCATCCGCTCACCTCCGAGCCCCGCAGCACTGTCCCTGCCCTGCAGTTTGGCGTGCACACCTTGGCTGTGGCTTGTACCACGTTCCCTCCTCCTTACCTCATCCTCTACCCACCCCCGACATGATAGTCACCAACGCCCGATATTGCCACTCCTCCAAACCCTCTGGGCTGTCCCCTCTGCGCCTGCCCACTGCCACCACCCTCACCCTCACCAGGACCACGGCATCTCTGCCAACACTGCAGCGGCCTCCCAGGCCAAGCCCTCTGGGCCTCGGGACGAGACTCCGCCCCCCACAGCACAGACGCCTGTTTCTCAGGAGCACCTTGCTCGCTCTCCCGGGAAAGGCAGCCCACCTTTCACCACATCAGCGGCCTGTTAGCACAATGGCCAGGGACGCCCTGTCCTCTGGCCCCAAGCCCGCCACCTGGCCTACCGCGGGTCAACCCCCCACAGGGCTTGTGCCTCCGCCGGTTCCCAGGGTCTGCATATGCACCTAACGCCTGAAAACACCCTTCCTCCCTTCGCACATTCCGCGCCTACTGTGTTCCAGGCTCTGCCCTGGGCAGTCAAGGTTCCTACAGACACACTTCTGGCCCTCAAGGCCCTTCCTGGTCAGGTGGAGGAGAGCAGGGAGCAGACATGACAACACCGTAGGGCTGGGGCTGAGGGCAGCAGGGGTGTGTGGGGGCAGAAACAAAGGGCACTGAGGCTCACAGAGGGAAGGACGTACGCAGCAAGCAGGGCGACCTGGAGGAGGCTGCCTGAGCCAGATCCCAGAGCCGGAGCTCACGAGGGTGTCCCAGGAAGAGGAAACCAAGGACAAGGACCAAGGGTCAAGAGGGGTATGCCCATAAGGCCTGGCATGGCTGCAATGAGAGTAAGGCCAATATGACAAGAGATGTCACTGGGTGAGGGGGTGGACAGGGGCCATATGCCCCAAGACGCCCAGCACAGGCCACAGGGCCTCAAGGTACTTTACATGAACCAAACTCAACTTAACTTGGAAGTGTGCACGAAAAACGACTGTCTGCTCAGCAAGGTGGGCAGAATCCTCCAATGAACCCCAGCACTCTACCCTGCTACGCACACCCTGCCATAACCCCCGGGACTGAGTACGATGGGACATTCCTCCCTGATGAGGGACGTCACATGGTTGGCCGTGAAGCAGGGAGAGAGACTATCTGCGGGGCCTGAGTCACATGGGCTCCTGAGAAGCAGAGCGTTTTCTTGGAAGAGGAAGTCAGGGAGCCGATAGGGGGCACAGGGGGCACCACTGCTGGGACCCCAGGAGAAGGAATGGGCGGGGGGGTGGGGGCTGTAGAAGTGGAGAGCGGCTCCTGACTGACAGCCAGCAGAGAAACGGGGACCTCGACCCTATAGCCCCTGGGAGTGGGGTCCTCCTCGGGGCCTCTAGACAAGCACTTGGCCCAGCCAACACCCTGAGACGAGAAGCCATGCACCCCAGGCGGACTTGTGACAGATGAGCTGTGAGATAACGAACGAGGCTGCAGAAAGCCACTTGGTCTGCAGTCGTCTGTTATGCAGCAAGAGGAAACTCATATGCTCGGCTACTGGGAGATTTCCAGAGGGCACCCGAACTGTATGGAAATACTGGGTGGGGGTGACTGCTCACCAGTGGCTGTGGTCCCAACCCTGCTCCCTGGTGGCAGCTGCTACCTTCCCACCAGCGGCGTGAGCCTCCGCTCCCGGCTCCACGTGAGCTTTCAGGGGGAAGACACTGGCGGATGGGGAACCAGCCTGAAACTGGGGCAGGGACAGACAGACACAGGGGCCGCAGGTCTGACACTGCCCTGGTCAGCTGGGTGAGCAGTAGTGCCCTTCGTGACCTCGCTGATGGCCCGCTCCATCTCCAGGGGACAGAGCGCCGTTTGCATCGGGGCGTTCACGGGAGCCAGACACGGGCTGCTGTGGACACATGGATACTCCAGCTCATGGAAACGGTTGCTGGAAATGTGGATTAACTCCATGGGAGCTGTTTCCACTGACTTCCAGCCCCTTCCAGACCCAGGCGGCTCCAATCCCCAAAACGCAGCAGGCTTTTTGGTTTTCAAGACATTTTTAAATTAGTATTCGAAGTGTTCTCTCTGGCAGCACATACTCTAGAAGCAGAACAGAAAAAGTCAGTTTGGCCCCAGCACAAAGATGAAGCTTCCATAGAAGAAACAGTCCATATTTGTAAGCAATGAGATAATTTCCTCTATCCAAAAAGAGCCCTAACCAATCAAGAAGAAAAAAGACCAACAACCCAACAGAAAATGAGCAAATGACATGAAAAGATTCATACAGAAGAAATGTAAAAGGCTAATAAACACATGAAGAGATGCTCAACCTTGCCAATAAATGGAAGAAATGCAAATTAAGATAAAATAGGTTCCAATTTTCCCAGCAGACAGGCACAGTTAGGAGTAAAATTTGTTCAAACTTTTTGAAGAACCAGCGTGCAAAATCTGACAATCTGAAATATGTTTATAATAATCTTTGAGAGATACCGGTACTACTTCTGGGGAATTTTACAGAACTATGCAAAGATCTATGATTATTGCAGCCTAGATTAAGAACCAAAATCAAACAGGAATGACCTACAAGCCCAATATCATCGAGGAAGTTATGGTCTTTTCATTCACATGCTGAAATATGTTGCCATCAAAAAGCACAGAGCAGACCTGATTGCCTCATCTACGGGCTGACATGGAAACAAGCCAAGTTATCTAATGGGTGGCCGGAGCTTTTACAAGAACATATGTAATATGACTCTGTTCTATTTTTTTTAAAAGCAGGTATGTATTGGTTTGTGTATGAGAAGAGTCCAGAAAGATGGATCCCACACTGTCAGGAGCGGCTCCTCTGAGACCCGAGGTCAAAGTTAACCAGGTTTGAGTTGAGTCACCAGCCATCAGAGCCCTGCCTGTTGACAGAGGGAATTGGTGATGGGGTCTGAGAGGCTGCAGGAGGCACACAGCTCGGGAACGCCCGGGTGTGCTGGGCGGAGGAGCAGCCTCTCCCACAAGCCCCGGGAAAGGGGGTAGCCTAAACGTTGCTCTAGTCCGTTGATTCTAAGACACCTTTTTTCATTTCCCAGCTCTGAAGTTGAGATGATTCATTATCGATGGTGCGTCACCATTTAATCAGCGCTTTCCCCCCAGGGCTGGGTTGGAATCGGGCCCAGAAGCCTCAAAGCTTGAGGAGGTGCCCACCTGTGCCTGGCCCACAGCCAATGCGCACCCTGCCCCGGGGTGGGGCCCAGAGCCCCGTCCCATTCTGCAGATCCTCCCCCTCCACCTGAATGCGGGTCTCTGCCTAGGTGACTGGAAGCAGTCTATGTGAAAACCAGGACTGTTTCTCCCACACACCCCGAAGTCCAGGAGGGGGACCAGGAGCTGAGCTCCCACGCAAAGGCCCCCCACCCCATCGCTCATGGGCTCGTGCACCTGCCACAGCCCCTGCTCCCAGAGCTTGTTCTCCCTCACACCACACACACCCCTTGCTGAGGCACCGTCCCCTCGTCCCCATGGGTAGGGCAGGCGGACACTACCCATGGGAAGGGCAGGTAGGCACTGTAAGGACCAACTCGCAGAAGCCCACTCAAGGTGTGAAGCTTCCTCCTGGCAGGCTGGTCCAAAACTCCAGCCTCAGGCACAAAACCGGGGCTAGAAGCTGGCCCAGATGCTGGAGCAGCAGTTCTTGGGGGGCACACACTGGTCCTCTTTGCCCTCCTCAACTCCACGCCCCTCTGCCCACTACCAGTTTCTGCCACGCGCCTCCCACCCCAAACTCAAGTGCCTGGCGGGAGCTGACGGCTCTGGCTGCAGGGAAGGGGGCCGGCCACACCTCCCACACCCTCCCCCATGGAGGTGAGGGCAAGCCGTTCCTTACAGGTGAGCAGACAGCTCCAAGGGGGCCTGTGACTTTCAGCGCCACATGAGGAGAGCAGAGACTGTCACCACCAATGCCCTGTTCCTTTCCATGCCATATACGCTGCTGCCCTCAGAAACGGCCGGCAAGACATCAGTTTCCTCCATAACCATATGGGGCAGAGACCCAATGACCCTCTGAAACACGGCTTGGGTCTTGCCTCCACAGGACGCCAGTGTCACCGCCTGAACACCAGAGGGCGCCCGGGAGCAGTGCCAGCCTGCATTGTGGCTGACACCAGGACACCAGGCAGCTGGGGGCCCCCAACTGTTTCCATCATGGCCTTGGCCCTGTGCACACCACACCCCACATCAGGCTCAGGGACAGTGGGGGTGCAGGATGTCTGGGAGACAGGTTCAGGGACCACCGGCGAAGAGCACGGCCAGAGACATGGATGCACGTCCCAGCCCCGCCCCCTCAAAGCTCTGTGGCCTCAAGTGACTGAGCTGAAAGTGCTTGTTAATAGCAACACCTTTTTCCTGCAGGGTCACCCAGTGAGTTACCTTAGCTAATACAACGCATGGAAAGGGCTTCCAACAATGCCGGGCATGCAGTAATTGCTCGAGCATAGAGCAAGCTCAGAGGGAAGCACACAGTGCAGGCGGCCTGGGGGGATCTGAGACCCCGGCCTTGGCTCCCAGCCCCCCCCCCCCCCCCCCCCCGTCTCCACCTTCACCTCCCCCACACAGAGCCCTCTGCAGTCCCCCAAGTGTGGACAGGCAGCCGACCCCCACCTCTGAATGAGGCCCCCCAATTCAACACACACCCATACCCCCGTGGTCCTCCCACCCCCAAGGCAGATGCTCTGTGGGGAATTATTTCTCCCAGGCCCGAGGAATGTTATGTTCTCTTCACTTGGTGTGTCTACATTGCTCCATTTCAATCCAGCTTCCAAACAGCCTCCAAGATGAGCCCTGATTAAATTCCCATAAAACCACAAGCAGAAACACTCGATGTGTGGTGTGCACACTGCTCCCCCAGGGAGGCCTGGCGTCAGACAGCCATCTGTCACCTCCAGAGCACATGTGCGGGAGCTTCTGGGAAAGGGACAGAAGAGCCACCTCCCACCCACAGCCCTCACTAGCTCGAAGGGCCTCTCAAGCCCTTTGCCCTGTGGCCTGAGACCCTTCCCCAGCTGCTGCCCCCAGGGCCAAGGGGCTAAACCTGTGCCATCCAATCATAGCTCAAGTGCTTCCTACACATCCCATCCGCCAGTTCAGGAGCTGATTAGAACCCTTCCCACAACTGCTCCGCCTAGGGGTTTCCATCTCAAATCCCAGGCCTGGCCGGCAAAGCAGGTCACAGCGAAAGAAAAGGCCTGTGAAGGTGAGTGCTTGGCCATCTGGGCCTGTGGACACAGTTCCTGGCCCTCCCCACCAAGCCTGCAGAAGACCACGTTTGATTTCTGAGAGGCTCCTGCACTGGCTTGAATCAGAACCAGGTTCAGCACCATCTGTGCCTCTGGCGAAGGGGTGTGGGTGCAGCCCCGCCCAACAGCTGTCACCGGTTAGGAAACCTGTGGCCCAGGGTCCCTAAGGGGGAGTCGCTCCACATGATCTCATGCTGTTTTGAGCAGCTATGTGCAAGGGGCTTACTGCTCAGGTCATAGGCTGAGGTCACACCCCCCTGGTCATTCCAAGTCATTCACCCATGGATTCCCCCGGCAGGAGCCCACTTCTAAGAAGCTGGGGTGACAAACCGCTAGTTGTTCCCCAAAACTCATTCCTCCCCTTCTTCCGTGGTGACAAAGCTCCCAAATTTAAAAGATTTATTTTATTGTTTTTGAGAGAGAGAGACAGAGACAGAGAGAAGGGAAGGGCCCAGGGCAGTCTCCGTAGTTGTACATCATCAGTTTTCAACATAGTTCCATTCCACACAGGCAGGTGGGGGCCGCACAGGGTGGGAACTGGGCTGGGGGCCTCCTGCATTGGAGGTATGCCCCCATGATTTGGGGGCCGAACTGAGGGCTTCCCACATGGGAAGATCGCCCTGGTGAGAACCAAATTGTGGGGCCACACCCCACTTCTGCATATAGGTTCACACACGCTGAGGCCAGCATTCAACCTTCAGACCCTGGGGCTGCAAGACGAGAGCTCAACCTGCTGAGCCATCCTGGCTTCCTCTAACTTTTAGCTGGACACATGGCTGTACAGAATAAAGACCACATTCCCGACCCCTTAGTTCTGCTCAATGATGTGTGAACAGAGCTTCATGCTGTAGCTTCTAGAACCTTTCCCACAGATAACTGGAGCTGCTTCCCTTTGCTTCCACCCTGATGCCTCGCTCTTGGATGCGATGACCGGAGTTTTAGCACCACCGTGGACCAGGAGAGCCACACCACACAGTGAGCTGGAAGAAGCCCGGGCCTTGCTGTCCCGCACAGTGCCAGGTGACCTTCCTCAGGGCTCGTACAGAGAGAGAAGAAATAAAGTTCTATCTCCTTTAAGCCGCCATGATTTCAGGTCTCTGTTGTTGAAGCAACTCCAGTACTAACCGAATCAGCAGGTTTGAGACGGACAGAACTGAGGCCAAGGAAGTGCTCTGCTCCCAGCCCTCCCCAGACTCCCAATTAGAAGGTGAGCTCAGGGAACGTGGAACTGAGGTGGCACCGACCACCCCGAGGTTGCCCAGGTCCTGAGACAAGTGAGGCTGGGAGCTCAGGCAGCTGGCCTCCCCTGTCTCCCACAGCAGCTGCCTGCATGGAGACAGAGGCCCCTCATCTTCCCTGCGGGAGCCCAGGCTATCTGAGGACCGGGAAAGCTGCCTCCACAGGAGGGCTGGCCACGGCTCTAGGAAGTCTCTGCCAAGCCCCTTCTCCCAACACAAAAGCGGTGTCACTTGGACTGCTATAATTGTCGGAGGAACTTAGAGGGTAATTATGGCCATTTACAGCATGCCTTACAGGGCCGCAGGCCTCCAGGAATAGCGGGAGCAGGGGTGGTGGGGGGGGAGCACTTCCCAGAGAAGGTTCTCTGCATTTGAAGGAGGACGGGAGGTGGGAGCCAAGTGCTTCCCCGTGCACAACACCCTCCGCCCTGGCAGGGGGATGAGAGGGGGCAGGAAAAGGCTCTAGGAAGTCCCAGCCTCTGACCACCCTCCTGGAAGAATACCAGCCCAGCTCAGGCAGCACGATAAGGAGAAGCCAGGGGCAGCGGTCCCGGCCCACCCACACAATTCCTGCTGGCCCAGTGCCAAGGCCGTCTGTAGGGTTCAGCCCACAAGCTCTTGCTGGGCCCGGAGGGAGTGAGCCCCTCAGCAGGTAGCTCCTGAGCTCGGGACACTTGGGTTTGAAGATTCTTGGGAGCCAGCAGAGTGGGGTCTGACTCTGCCCACTCAGAGCTGCTCACCAGCCCCTCAGGCCTGTGGCTGGGTGACTGTCACCCTCACAACAGGATACAGGTTCTGGCTGTGTCTCCAGACCACGTCTGCCCTGATCTGTCTAGCGCGTATCCTCATCTCCTCACACGCCAGCACACAGGCCTTCTATGGCTGCCCATGAATGAAGTGCCCCCAACTGCACAAGGTGCTCCAGGTCCCCTACGCTGAGTCCCACAAGCACCTCACGCCTCAGCCCTCTCCTGGCTTGGCTGCACCCCTGCCCTGCCTTGGGGGGATCCAGGCTGTCACTCCCTAAGTACGTGCCCACCAGGGACAGCCCTGCATCCTGTGCAGCCCAAAGCCGCTCCCCTGCGCCTGGGACCACGTGCACCCACACCCCAAACCCAGGGTCACCCTTGACCCCCAGCCCTGATTTTCTGTCCATAAAATCAAGACAGGCTCCAAGACCCAGGCCAGATGCCACAGGCCCTTCCCTCAACAGCAGCTGCCATTCCTGGGTGACCCCAATGGGCCAGGACCCATGCTAAGTGCTCATCAGACATCATCCCAATTATCCCAAACCCGAACCCTACAGATACACCACTTAAGTATCCACATCTCATGGAAAACCGCTGGGCCAGGTCAAGACCACAGGCACCAAAGAGCCCAGATTCGGACACAATCTCAGTCTATCTCCCAGAAGCCTGTGTGCTCTGCTCTGAAAAAAGCCTTCCTCCAGGTGCCCTCCTTAGTCCCCTCAGAGCCATCACCTGCTCCCACGCCCCAGGGCTCCTCACCTT
This sequence comes from Craseonycteris thonglongyai, assembly GCA_004027555.1. NCBI lineage: Eukaryota > Metazoa > Chordata > Mammalia > Chiroptera > Craseonycteridae > Craseonycteris > Craseonycteris thonglongyai. The sequence goes on from PVKE010001093.1 coordinate 11,559, forward strand.
TCAATATGGTCCCCTGTCCCTCTGACAACACACAGCTCCCGGGAAGAGGCGACTTCCTTTCTATAACCAACGATCAACCTAAACATAGCAGATCTTCCTTCTCACCTGGGGCTCTGGCTGGACCCAGGAAAGGACCACAAAGGAAGCTGACACTGGCACTGAGCACTGCAGATCCGAGGAGGGCAGGCCGCTAGCAAGCTGCAAAAGCCTGTTCCCTGGAGGGCCCCAGGAAGCCAGGCCCACACTCTGCACTCCGGGGGGATGCCAGGCAGCCACGGACAGAGGCCTCGAGACCCCTCCTCCAGGCCGGCCAGGCCCAGCACCCAGCTCTGGGCAGGATACATTCCTTAGACAGCCAAGGACTCAGCAGCTCTCTCGGCCAGGCCCGTGGCTGCACCCAGGCCAGGTGCTCACTAGATCCAGGGCCCTCCGGCCATGGACATGACAGGGAAGCTCAGGGGTTAGGAACTGGGGAGCATGAGTTAGAGACCTGGCTGGACACTGGCTCTGCCGCGTACAGGCTGTGTGATGTCGCTATGTCTGCTGACCTCTCCAGGCCTCCAGTACTCATCTATGAACTTGAGGAGGATGACCAATGCCCCCATTATGAGCACTGGAAAAGAGAATATAAGCAGAAGGCTTAACCCAAGGCCAGGCACCTGGCACACACCCAACAAACGCTATTCTCATTATTCCCACAATGGTCCTGGGAGCCAAGCTACCCACCAATTCCATCACCACATAAGACGGCGCCTGGGACCCAGTCACCCTCCAGGCCAGGGTTCCAGGTAGTGTGCGCAGGCCACGCTCATGCCTGGATGGCAGAAGCAGGTGCCGCCTCTCCTACCCCTATGCTGAGTCCTCGCACAGCCCCAGGGCACAGGCAAAGCGCATCTCCTTAAAAATGAACAAGCGCTCGAAGCAGGGAACGCGTGGACCGGGAAGAGAGACGTAGGAGGTGAGTGTTAACATCAATCTTTCCAATAGCCCTCTCACATAAACAAGCACCTCGGAAAGGCAGTCGGACACCCTGGAGCTGCCTTGCCAGGAGGCGGGCAGGAGAGTCCTCAGGGACAGGAGCCTGCAGCTGGCAGAACACACTCTGTAGCGAAGAGGAGGCTCCTGCCCCTGAGAACACCGCGTGCCACCAGGTCCAGCCGCCACGTTACGCATCTCCACCTCCATGCGTCTGATTAACGGCCTTGCACTTCTGTCTCCTTCGCCCGGTTACGTAACTCCTCTGGCCGGCACGCGGCTGCGCTATTCTGCACACACCCCTGCTCTGCAAGCACCGTGATATGGGAACACTTCAGTGTCACTCTGTGGCTTCAAGACAACAAAACAAAACCGTCTTGAAGTATCTGGAGCCACTCGCCCGAACAGCACGCTGGGAGTCTGATTTCCTGGCTCTGCCCGCTGGTCACAGAGGAAGAAGGGAAGGCCCCCCCACCTTCCCCCCGCAGGATGCGTGGCCCCTGGAATTCAAAAGCCTCGTGTCCCACGCACTTCTCAGAGAGACCAGACCCCCTGCCCCCACCCAACCTGACGACTGCCTTTGCCTTGTGATCACAGAGGTGGGCCTCCCGCCGTGGGTGCAGAACCACACGTGCCTGTACCTTTCATGTAGGCCTCGATCTTCCGGATGAGCTCGTAGGACTTGGAGCGGTCAAGCAGGGTCCTGATGGCGGGCAGAGGGTCCAGGACAATGGTCTCAGGGTGGGCATCAATGTATTCCTGAAAGGAAAACACACCCCTTCCGGTTAGAGAGCGTAGGCTAATGATGAAACAAGGGTGACCAGCAAGACTTCATCCCACATGCCCTCCCCCGAATCCGTCCCTCTCTTCTCAGCCACCATCCACCAGCCCTCACTTCTGTGTGGGGTCTCACATGGTCTTGGGAACCTGCTCCCACCCACTCAACCCCACAGAGATCACATGACTTTGGTTAGACCAATCAGGGCATTCTGCCCCCTGGCGCCACGGGCCCAGGGGAGGACACGTGAGCCCAGATGGTGCAATCAGAGGCAGGCCCAGTGCTCTCGCTGAGAATGCTGGGAGAAGAGCACTCTTCTCACTGGGAAGAGGGAGCACGGGAGCTGGGCAGTGGGAAGCAGTCACCCTGGGATCTGAAGGAGAGGCCTGACGGAGTCCAAACTGAGGAAACAACCCAGAAACGGAGAACAACCAGGGTCTGGTGCCCTGTCTGACGCCTGGATGAAGCCTCTCCTGAAAGCAGCCTGCTTCCCTGTGGCTTACACCCAGGGGGAGTGGCCCTGCACCCAGCACTGTAGGATTCCGAGGCAGGGCCAGCTGGGACGCAGAGCACTGGGATGCGTGAACAGTCTGCGGGAAGGCGTGACAGCACCGTGGGTGACCGCCTGGCCTCCCGGGCTCACTTGCTTACCTAAAACCCCACTAGCTTCCTGGTGACTAGCTGCACAAGAAGAACTGTGACAAAATCGGTCTTTAAGGAAGTTACAGTCTTCTTGGGGAAATAACAGTAATGCACACGGGGACCAAGAAACTATCATCTGTAACAGACTTCAACAAAAGGCAGAGCAAAATGCTTCTAGGAAAACAACGCAGGACCATGGCCCTGCCATCCCGTCACCTCTGACTCCAGGAGCCCTAAGCCACGTCAGCGGCTTGTCAGGTAGACAGTAAATGAGACCACGTCTCTGGCTCTGTGACTATGATTCTAAGGATGAAAATGTGAAATGCTGCAGTAACAGAAGGGCTCAGAGAGAAGACCGGGTGTGAGAAAAGCTGTTACTGTGGGTGGAGCTGTGTGGCCCACCCCCACTCCCCAAAAGATCTGCTCCAGTCCACGACTGTGGTCCCTGGGAACATGGCCTTATTTGGAAATAGTGTCTTTAGAGATGTAATCAAGTTAAAATGAGGTCATATTGGATTTAGGATGGACCCTAATCCACTGGCTGATGTCTTGAAGACAAGGAAGATTTGGACAGAGACACACAGGGAGGCCATGTGAGGAAAGCACTGGAAGATGAAGCTGCCAGGCAAGGACATGGCCAAGAACTGCATGCCACACCAGACGCCCGGAGAGGCACCCAGTCTCTCTGGGCGCCTTCAGAAGGAGCCAACCCTGCAGACAACTTGATCTTGGACTTCTATTGCCACCTTAATTGTGTGAGGGCACACTGTTGTTTTAAGCCGCTTCGTTTGTGGTATTTTGTTATGGCCCCCCCAAGGAATGAGTACACCAGCGAACCCCCCACCTCGCCCCGTCTACACTATCAGCCTGTGAGATCAGCCCAGGCCAGGAAAAAACTCCATAATGCTTCTTTTCTAGTAAACCTTATCAGTGAAAATAAAGCTCCATTTAGAATTATTCTTCCCTTCAGTGAGCCTATTTTGGTTCCTAGTAATCATTTTTAAGCGCTCTCTCACACAAAAGCCAGAGATTCCTATCTGCTCTACTCTGAAACCTGCTCCCCGCCGCGTTTCATGCCACAGACTCTGGTTATGGGTTCGTTTTTGACTTTTTCCCTCAATGTTTAAAAAAAATGCCTCAGTCCCTACAGCGTGGCCAGGGCACAAATGCGGGGCAGCCTTCCTCCTGTCCCCACATGCAGGAGCTCCGCGGGGCCTACCCAGTCACCCTCAGCTGGTCCACACCCTGCACACACCTTCTGTCGGCCACACGCAGAACAAAAGTCACCCGCCTTCACTGCTGACCGCCCACCCCCACCTGAGGGACGTGACAGTCGGCAAGTCGGCTCCACAGCTGCCCTGCTGACAGCACTGTCCCATCATCAGAGCCCATTCCTCTGAACAAGGTACCCGCTGCCACGGGAGCACGTCCTTCACAAGACACCCAGATTCACACGCACGAAACCACACTCATGTCCTCGTACTACAAGGTCACCTACTCGGCGAACTTCACGTCCGTCTCAGTGCTCACACCGCACACGTGGGTGGACAGATGAAGCCTTCTAGGCATCGTCTGGTTGAGCCTTTTCCTGGCTGGCAATTCATGTTCTGGGTTATGAGCGAAAAGCACTGAACTGGCCCCTGCCACCTCCCCCCACCCCCAGCACACCAGGAAGCATAAGGACCAAGAATCAAGAAAATCAGGCTCCCATTGTTGTCACCCCCTAGTGTCACCCTGGACAAGCCACTTGGTTCCTCCAGGACTCAGTTTCCTTACCCCCGACATGAGTCTTAACTGGAGGAAAGCGAGCACCAGTGTTTATGGAGGCAGACTTTAGGGCCACCCTTGGGGACTGCTTGGAACAGGGCAGACAGCCACTTGCTAGAGGCATTAGAGGTGCTGGAAGGGACACACATGCTCAGAGAAGTCCACGCCGAGGGGCTTCCCAATCCCCCCGCAGCAGCTGACTCACACAAAACACGCACCTGGCTCCTCCCTCCTTCCTCCCCGCCCCCACCCCCAGTCCCTAGAAGAGTCCCCACACAGTTGCTGGTTCTGGTTCCACTTTTATGCATCAGGGCACTGACCTTTAAAGAGAGAACTCAGAATCAGTAAGACATGAATTTCAGCCAAACTCATGAGGGAAAGAAGCTAGAAGAAACCAAAAGGGCAAATATCTGACAGGCAGGCGCCAGCAGGCTTTTGACCCAGGATGAAAGCTTCAGCGTGAACAGAAGACTTATTCCTAAACATGATCTCTTTTGGGACAAGGACAGAATGGGCAAAGAAAGAGTTTTCCAATCGCCCCATTATCCACAAGTGGATTTTCTTCCAAGCTTTTCAGCTTATCTATTGTATCGTGGGCCTCATGCATTTTTCACAAGTCTCTTAGAATTTCCAAACAAATTGCTAGAGGGGTGAGTGCCCTGGACCATTTTATCGCCACTCAGAGGAAGAGAGGCCCAGACTGTCTCCATGGCAAATGGTAAACAGCTGTTCCCTCCGAGGGCCCCACGGAACACCTAGGAAGGGATCCTGGGAGTTCACGTGGGGGGGGCAGCCTTAAGCAAACTGAAAAGGGGGGAGAGTGAAGTGCACAGCGCTCAGCAGGACCATGAGGAGGTCTAGAGCACGCTGTAGTCACATACCACCCAGCCCGCGGGGCCATGACGCAAGAGGGCCCTCCGCTGGGAGGGGCTGGCGGCGTGTCAAGGTTTCCCCCCTGAGAATCTGCACCAAGTATGAGAGAGACACAAGGAGATGAGCTCCTCTTACAGAAAACGCAGGGCGTCCTGAGTTCAAATCCTGCCACTCACTCCACGTCTGTGAAAAAGAAACCGCAGCTAATCTCTGAGACTATTTCCTTGTCCATGTTTTGAATAAAATCTATCTCAGGGAGCTGTTGTGGGTAACAAGCAGATCCTGGGTATGAAAGAAGTTGGTAGATATAAAAACGGAAAGGATTCTTAGGATGCTGCAGCACGTGGACTCACGGGGCCCATATGACCTGAGGTCTCTGAACTGGTCCTGCCCTGGCCCACCCAGCAGACCACACGGGACAGGCTGGCTCGGTGGTGGGATGCTCTGGGAGGGGCCGCCCCCCTGCTGAGCCTGGAGCACAGCAGGGTCCTTGCTCCAAGGCAGTGTGGGCTCGGGGGCGCCCCCTGCCGGCGGCTCCGGTCCTGACAGTCCATGCCCGTGGTGGCTGCGGCCTGGGAAGACGGAGAGGCACTCAGGTCCTTCCCCTCGATTCTTCGGAGGTAATGGGGGCTCTGGAGCACTACCCCCAAACACTGCTAATCCCTTTTTAGAAAGTGGTGACTTGTTTTTTAAGAGGCAGATTGAAATAATTTACAGATTAAATACGATGTCTGGGATACGTTTCAAAATAGCCCGGCTCAGGGGTTGGGCAGAGAACTGGGGAAGGCGCAGATGAAATGGGGGTGGTCCTACGCTGCTGACTCCTGACGCTGGGTGACCGTGTGTGGGCGTGACTGCAGCATCCTCTCTCCTCAAGTGTTTACATTTTTCATGACAAGTTTGCAGGACCATGGAGGGTAAGTGATCAGATCCTCTTTTTCTTCAACCCCAAGTACCCCTATAATTGTTCCAGGAACAGGTGCAGACACCAACATTCTCTCTCAGGAAGGAGCGTGATGCAGCTACCCAGATGAGAATCATGACGAGAGAGGAATTAAGGGAAAGATAAAAACAATAAATAAAAACAATCATAACTGATAATGACTTTTCCATAACGGCAGATACCACGTACCCAGCAGCTATATGTACACCATCCTATGAGGTTAAGAGCAAAAACTGTAAAAGTCTTAGAAGAAAACAATGGTACAAATCTTCATGACCTAGAATTCTACAAACGGTTTCTTCTAGACACGATACTAAAAGCACAAGCGAGAAAAGAACAAGCAACAGAATCAGTGGACATCGCCACTGGGAGCTTTTGGGGCTTGTGGGCTGCAGCTGCCTCAGACCTGGTGCTCTGGGGTGGGGCCCGTGCCCGGCCCCCCTCACCACACTCAGGACCCAGCAGCTGCAGGGCTGCCCACCGGGCTGTGTGCCCGAGAGCCCAGCCAGGCACAGGACTGGGAGGCTCAGCTCGATGGATGGGGTCTGGGGACCTGGGGTAAGGAAGGGACACCATACAGAGCGCTAGAAGCCCCTTCTCTGGGTATGAGCGACCTCCTCATGCAATGAGATGCATGCAATGAAGAGCTTGCAGCATAGGACGTGGAGGTCACCAGACCTGGGGGGAAATGTCGCCTTCCCCACTGGGACACGGAGCCTCTGTAAGTGTCAGTCCTCATCTGCACACACCCGAGGCAGGTCTCGCGTAGGAAAGAGAACCGGAGCCTGGGGTCACTGGTGGGAGAAGAGTGAACAGGCTGGGAGCCGCCCAGACCTCCCCCAGTGAGCAGCACCTCCCACTGGGCCTCTGGGTGGCTGGTAATTTGAACGATGGCTCGCTGGACAAAGTCCACCTTCTGCTTTGGTAACCAGCCTCCTCCCTACCAGCGTCCCTTGTCCCCCAGCCCCCAGAAAAACTGTCCTATGGAAGCTGAAGAAGTGGGGAAGGGCAGGGCAGGGCAGAGCAGAGCAGGAGGCTGTAAGTGGCTCTGGGGAGCAGACCCCCCTCCCCACCCCCCCACCCCCCCGCACTGCTTGATCTGGTGCTGGGTTTGTGAAAACTCTTCAAGCTGCATAGTTTTTTTACCTGTATGTATACTTCAATTTTTAAAAGACAAGGCAGCAAGCACTGCCTAAAGAACAAGGCCCCAGGCTCCAGTCCCTGCCCTGTGCCCACCCTCTGGGACTGCAGCCTCATGGGTGGATCAGAATGGAAAGTGAGGACGATGCCACCAAGTGTCCCCCGCCCCCCACCCTCACCCCACTGCGGCAGCCCTCACCACTGACCACGGCGGCAAGCACTTGGAATTACAACAGCCTTCTGTGTGAACACCCCTGGGACCTCGGAATCCTGACCACCACTCGGTTCTAGAAGCAGATGAGCGACGGCACTCACGGCGAAGCCCATGTGCCACGCACAGAAGAAACTCGCCGGGCGGGTTCCCAGGGCCCACAGGTCAGGGTTTGTGTGTATCAGTTAACACTCAGCCACCACACAAATGCTCGGAGGACCGACCTTACCTCCTTGTGGCTGTTCAAACTTACTCGCAGGGGCTTTTATGGGAAAGAAGGTGACAAGGGGCTCACTCGGCATCATCTCACACCTCCCAATTCCTCCTGGGAGACCAGGCTCAGACCGCCTAGCAGATGGCCACAGCAACTGGCCTCTCAACTCGCTCCTTCCACACCCAGGGAGGGGTGAACACCAGGAAGCTTCTAGTTCCTCAAATCTTGACACCACGATGTCCTGGGAAGATCCTAGGATGGCTTATTATTAGTGATCAAGGGAATAATGGTGCCGATAGCAGCTAACTGTTCCTCACAGAGCACAGGCCAGTGTTCTGCACACTTCACGGGAATGGACACGCTTATCCCTCACAACATCCCTGTGCAGTAGGACCTAGTAGCAGCCCATTTCATGGGCAGAGAAATTGGCTCAGAGCACCCCAATACCTTACCCAGGCTCTCCCAACTGGGAAGTAGCCAGGATGGGTCCTGAACCCAAGCCGTTTGGTTCCAGAGCCTTCTACTCTGTGAAACAAGACATGGGAAAGCCTGGCTAAAGGACAGCAGCACCTCAGTTCTCACACGGCCGGGGCTGCTCAGGTGCATCCTAGCAGAATTCATGTGAAAAGGAGCAAAGTGGCCCTTCATTGTGTTCTGCCAGCCAAAGCCTAGGCCTGCAGCTGGCAGTCTGGCCCGTGAGACCAGGCACAGTGCGTCTGATATCAGCACAAGGTAAAGCCAGGAAAACAGCATTGTTAACAATTTCCTCTCCCAGAGGTGGAATCTCAGGTGGTCAGACCTTGCAAGGCCTAAGGGTCCCTTAGTTCAGCCCGTCTTTGCAGAAAGGAGAAAGGAAGTGGAAACTAGCCCATGGTCAAGAAATTTGAGCTCAAATCCCTAGAACCGCCATGAACTGTGCTCCTGGAGGTCACTTCCATTAGTCGTACCTTTTTTCTCCTGTATAAAATGAGTTAGGATAATGCATTTACTTATAACATCCTCCCTGACCTTTTCTTTTCTTTCTCTCTCTTTCTCTCTCTCTTCCTTCCTTTCCTTCCTTTCTTTCTTACTTTCTTTCTTTCTTTCTTTCAACAGAGAGAAAGAGACACAGAAACAGAGAGAGAACTGAACTGGGGGAGCTCCCAGCTCAGCATATGGTTCCGCACGGGCTGGGGCTGGGATTCGATCCTCACTCCCCGGCGCTGCAAGCAAAGTGAGCGCTTAACCCACTGAGCCATCCCGGCTTCCCCACCTCCCTGACTTTTAAGTCCTAGGCTTCTTTGATTCTGTGATGTGATGAGCAAACAACAAAAGCTCCTGGCCCCCAAATGAAGCCACAATGCCACCTTATGCCCAGGACATCCCAGCACGTGCACCCAGGGCCTGTGCCCTTGGGCAGCTGCACAGCATAGTGACTACACAGGGTGCTCCCTCGGCAGGGCAATGACACGCACGCAGGCCACGCTAGGAGGCAGAGGGCGGGCAGGACAGTGACAGACAGACAACGCCTCCATGTCTGTTCACCAGCAAGACGGCGCCGTCTTTCTGTGCAGTCACTAAGATGACTCCCCGCCCTCTGCCCCTTGTCTCACAGGCACAGCCCTGAGGAGTAGAGGACATCTCCACACCTGCTACCCCCCTAACCTTTCCCTGGCAGCCAATACCTTCGTCTGTATTCCGGACACACCTCTAGTGTCTGAGCACTCAGCCTGAGGCCTCCCAGAGAGCACAAAATCAGAGGAGTGGGAGACCAGAAGAAGTATGTGCACGTGGGGGTCACCTCTTCAGCTACAGAGCAGCCGCATTCTGCCCACTCACGGGGGGCTCCTCGGAGCGGGGGATGGTGGTAACGGAGTAGGGAAGTGTGGCCGCTGGGGAACGCACAGGCGTCTGGGTGAGGAGGGAAGAGAGGGTTTCCGGAAGCCAGTTAACAGGGTCCCAGGCGTGGGCCAAGGAGGAAAGGCATTTCAAGGAGAGGAGACAGTCGAAGCAAAGGCAGAGGGTGAGCGAGACAAATGTGGCTGGGTGGACATAGTTCTCACAGGGAGGTTACTTTAAGGCAGAGGGCAGGAGAGGCAGCTAAAGACATTCCAGCTAAGGAATTTGGACTGAATCCTAAAGCAACAGGGTCCTGAGCCAGGAGTGACGGCGCCAGCTTTGCATTCCGCAGTGCCCAGTCCAGCCATGTGCAAGGCCCAGGGTCCGAGCTGAGAAGGGTCCAGGTCAGAGTACTGTGTCCACCGCAGGGCTGGCCTCAGGGCACGTGCACAGGACTTCCCCAGACGGGAGGACTGCGCTGCTGTCTGACCTTTGCACAGTATCATCTCTAGGAATTGGCAGAGCCAGTGGAAGGACAATGACAATGCACTTTGCCCCTCAGACCCACTATTTAACCCCATGAGCTCAGGCTGGGGTGGCCAGGCACTTACAGCACAGGGACTGCAGAGGACAAAGGTGGTGAGTGAGCACACAAGCACCAGACAGAAGCAGGAGTGCCCAGGTTCAAGGTCCAAACAGGCTGGGAGCCTGGTACAGACGCTGCCCATCCCAGGGCCCTAAAACGGCAGGATGAGGAAGCGGCGGCTGGGAGCCTGGCATTCTCCAAGACTCTGTGACTCCATGCCAAATTAAACTGATCAGAAAACACCTCCGAAAGCGGTGAAATGTGGACCAGCACTTGGCTGATGGCAGGTTAACTGGTACCACTTCCATGGAGAGAAACTGGGCAAGAGCCAAAATTAAGAATGCATCAAGCTCAGCATTTCTATTTCTAGGTGTTCATTCCACAGAATGTCCCACATGTGCACACAAAAATGCATGTACAGGGTATTGCAGTCACTGCAGCAAGGCTCTAAAGCATGATCAGAAATACCCTAAATCACAGTCAATAGTTTGGTGGTTACCTGAGGGTAAGGGGGGAGGGAGTGGGAGAGGAGGGAGGTGCATCAAATACGTGGTGATGGAAAGAGAACTCACTCTAGGTGGTGAGCACATAATGCAACACCTGGACAGTGTACTGTAGAACTGTACCCCTGGGACCTATGTAATTTTTACCAACCAATGTCACCCTAATAAACTTAACAATTAATAAAAAATATAAAGAAATGTCCTACATGTCTACCAGTAGAGAACTGGTTAAGAAAAAAGGATGTTGAAGTCTAGTGGAAAACCCTGCAGCCACGCAAAAGAATGAGGCAGTCTGAAGGACCAAAACAACAATCATTTCCAAGACACATTGAACAGAACAACGATCTGTGTGGGGACAGGGAGACCACCTTTGTTTCCATACACAGAACCCCGTGAAAAGGTTCAAGGTCACGGGAACCAACAGGTGTCCCAACACAGGACCCGGGAGGAGACTGTCCTCACCTCTGTTCTGTGCCCACGTGTTGCCAGTTACCAAAGTAAGTCAGCAGGGCCCCTGGCGCTGCAGACCACTGTCTGACTTCCTGCTGCATGCTCAGCCCTCCTCTAGCCCAGAGCCATCGGGCATGCTCAGTTTGCAGCCACCACTGCGCTGTCTGGCTACACCGGCTCATTCCAGGTCCTCAGGCCTCTGTGCCTATCTGCTGAGGCTCCACCCACGAGACCAGACCTCTGGGTCAGAGACCCCGATCTCCAAAATCCAGGAGCTGTGCCTGATGAGGCCTCCGTGTCCACGCTTCTAAAACAGGGATGGCTTTGCTGACCCAGTGAAGCGCTCAGAGCGGCTGTGCTCCGAGACATGCAGGGGGTCTCAGCCAGGGGCGGGTTTGCCGCCCAGGGAATGTTCAGCATTGCCTGGAGACGTCTTTGGTTGTCACAGTGGAGGTGGTCATAGCATCTAGTGGGTGGAGGCCAGGGATGATGCCAAACGTCCTACTATGCACAGGACAGCCCCCCCCCCCCCGCCACAGTACAGAATTATCCAGACTAATATGTCCACAGTGCCAAGGATAAGGAACCCTGAAATAATGTAAGTGCAAGTTCTTTCTGCAACTTTGGGAAAATGTATTATTAATAAACGTTACTAAAACCCAGTACCTCAAAGCCTGTGCTGTAAAGCACACTGTATATGTGTGCGCACGCATGCACACACACACACATGCCACAGCCAGCATGCTGGGTCAGAGCTCTGGCTTCTGGGAAGGCCGCCCCCTCCAACCCCGGTGCTGTGCAAAGTCCAGCTCCGCTCCAGGCTGTGACAGGCTCATAAAGCCAAGGGTCGGCCTGGGGGGCCAGCCTTCCTCTCCACATAGGCAGAGGCCCCACAGTCGGCTCAGGGCACTAAATGGCACCAACACCCCCAGGGCAGAGAGACCATTCACAGCCCCCGCCTGCCCGGCCTGCGCACACAATGGGTGGACTGTGTGCTGTTTGGGAGGAGGGGCCATGTGACTGAGGGCAGCCGTCATGGAGAAGCGACCTCACGGCGCTCCAGGACAGGATCCGTCCCCAGGGCCAGGGCCACCAGACACACCCACTCTGCTTCCTCTGGCATCTGCCAGCCAACATTCATCACAGCTGTGTCAGAGGCAGCCACGGATGGTGACCTCCTCCTGGGTGACCCTGAATCACTGGACCTCAGCCTCCAGGAGTCCATCAGCTGCCACCAAAGCTCCTGTGAGGCCTATCTGACAAAGCATGAGCTGACAGCGACTCAGCTTCCTAAGTCAGCTTCCTAAGGCCTTCGTTTCCTCACCTGAAACACAGGGAAGTAAACCCATCTTCCCAGGAGCTGCTATAAGCACCACATGAGAGACAGAGATGTTCAGTGTCCAAAGCAGAGGGGGTGACCTGGGATGCGCTGGGGACAGTGGCCTCTACGTGGCTCCATGGTGACCCTGGACCCTCCACTGGCAGCCAGGCCCACACACTGCCAGGCTGTGCCCTCACAAGGGACCGAGAGTCACTTGTGACAGGTTAGATGCTATTCTAGCTTCCCAATCGGATTAGAAGGACTAGGACAACAAAACTGTGTTTCCTCTACTTGCTCTCCACCCCTGCAGCACGCAGCGCAGAGCCCAGGGCTGGGGGCGGCTCGGTCAGCACCTGAGGGTGACAGGGTTTGATGCAGCTGTGAGGCCGTTTCTGAGCCCCGGGGGCGGGGAGCAGAGGGGCTGTGGTCTTGGAGGTGATCACCACTGCTCACAGCACCCCTCCTTCTGAGCTAGACACCCCCGCTCTAGGCCACCACCTTCCACGGCAACCCCAGCACGTTCCTTGTATGACAGGAGGGTTAGCCGGTGAGGGCTGGAGCCAGGCCCCCAACACCCTCCCAGCCCTGCCTCTTAAATCAGTCCACACGTGCACTCCTCTGTCACAGAGCACAGCCCCCATGTGGGGACACTTTCATAATCGCCGCCTCATTGACTCCAATTATAACACGACTGAGGACTCAGTTGGCTGGCACCGACAGCGCAGATAAGGCTGCTGGGGGAGCGCTATCATCACAGTGTAATAACGACGCTGCCAAGCTGACCTAACTGAGTGGTCACTGCGGGCCACACCTGGGCAGAGGGCTTACGTGTGTCGTCACACCCCGGACACCGGCAGCCAGCACGGCGAATGCTCATACACTCAGCGCCGTGCGTGCTAACTCGTTTAGTCCCCGCCATGGCCCACGGGGCGATTTAATTATGCTTTGTTTTTCTAAAAGAAAAGAGCGGCTGCTGTTCACACATGCGGCTCCCTGGCCTGCAGGTGGATCCTGCGTCCCCAGCTCCCTGCATTCGGTCACGGCCTTTGGGGTCGGTGTGGCCGCTGGCTGACATGTGGGAGTCTGTGGCACGTGTTGGGCTGGGGCAGAAGCTAAAGAGCCAAAGGAGCTTCACGGAGTTCTCTTCCCTTTGCCACAATGAACTGCCAGCTTGTTACTATTTTTAAAATAAGGGGTGAGGGGAGAGGAACTGGGCTCCTAAAGGTTGACTCAGTGCTGTCTCCTTTCAGGTAAAACAAGGACAAAGTGCCAGCAGGCAGCGTGCATTCTCGGCCTGCCCGTGATGAAGGCGAGGGGGGAAGGGCTCCCTACCCAGACCCATTTCCTACAAATGGCTGACAGGGGCCCACGAGGCGGGCGGGACACTGCCCTGCTTGGGCCTTTGCATGCCAGGCCAGGCCACTCAGGGGCCGGCCTGCCACAGTGGAGGGAGGGGGCACTCAGGACCATGGGGCACTGGGGCGAGGAGGGGGCCCCCACAGAGCCTCCAATGGCCGAGCTCCCTCTTCATCTCAGAAACTGCCAAGCTCAGGTGACTGGTGTCCTCACGGCTCAGAGTTCATCTTGCACTGGCAATCTCTCCCCATCAAGCATGGCCTCTCTCATTCCAATTAAATCTGATCTTATTGCCCCACCCCCACCCCCACCCCAGCCTGCAGGATAAAGTCCAAGTTCCACAGCCTGGCATGGAAAAGCCTCCTCCAACCTCATCATCCTGCCATTGCCGAGAGCGGAGCCACGCCACCTGCACCCAGCAGGCAGCGTTAGGGCCTCACCAGCCCCCAGCCTCCGACCCCCTCGTGTCTGCTCCCAGTTGCCCCCTGGAGACACCCAGTCCCCCACTGGCCAGCACCCACGATGCTCTTTCACTCCACAAACACGCAGGCCCAACCAACGACCACATGCCAGGCACCAATGAGCCAATGGGGTACTGGATGGGCTTGAAGCACACGTAATAACCCCCGCCCCTGGGGAGCTAACCCCCAAATGGAGAGATAGACCGTAGCAACTGATAAACCATTATAGCCGTCCAAGAGGTGGACAGGAGCAGTTTTGAGGGTCTTGGGCATGGGGTATGTTCTTAGTCAGATAATCAGGGAGACATGTCTGAGGAAGGGGCTCCTGAGCTCAGAGCTGGGATGCAGACAGGACTCCAAGCAAGGGAACGGCTTGTGCCAAGGCACTGGGGTGGGCAAAGGCTCCGCGCTTGAGCAGCTGCTGTGGGAGGGCCAGGATGGCAGGGAAGGGGCGGATAGATCAAGATGAGGCAGGAAGAGAGGCGGGAGCAGAGCACACAGCCCCCACCTCCACGCTGGAGAGTACAATCTCAACAAGAGGTCACAGACGGTTTTAAGTCACGAGGCGCACATTTCTCCTAACTCATCGCTCTGGGGCTCTGATGCGCAGACGGTTCTGGGCGCCCCTCTCAGCTGCCCCTCCACACTAGGAGCCCTCATGGATGGAACTGCAGAGGAAGGTGTCCTGTGCTCAGACTAGGGGTCAGAAGCCATCTGGGGAACACGTGATATCCCTCCTGCTAACCAGATGAGAAGACTGCCAGTTTAGACTCAACCCTTCAACTCCTAAACTCATTTGGGGAAAACCCCAGGAAGATCCACCTAGACCGCTCCACATGTCTCGTGCAACATGGCCACTGAACCCCCTGGGCAATTCTGGGGCTGGAAGGGGCAGGAGGAGGAGCAGCCCCTACCCACAGCTCACAGGTGGCCCTGAAGAGTACAGTGTGAAGAAGGTTCTTGCTGCTCCCCGAGGAAGCAGCTCAAGAGGCCAAGAGTCCCCTGAGTCCTGGGATGGGGACCCTCCCACTGCCCTGGCGCCACTGGCCCACATGAGTGTAGCCCCTGAGGGACCTTTGCCCAGGTCTGCTCACTGAGAACTGCAGCTCAGGCAGAGCCGTGGCGACACTAGGCTGCTAGCTCCACGTGAACTTGGCACAGAAAAACCACTGAATCATCCCCATGGTTCCCCAAGCCAAGCCCTCGAGGCCAGTGTTAAAATAATAATAAAAAAGCTTAGAAGTCCACACCCTCCAACCTGTCCCGGGCAGCCAGAAAACAGGCTTAACCTCTCAGCTCTGAGAATTCCTCTCCATCGGAGGCCCTGGAGGCTGAGTGGGAGCTCTGAGGGCCAGGACGCTTTACAGCTGTCAGAAACACCTCAGAAACTCACCTACCTCACCCCACACCCCAAACCACTTCCTCAGGAGCCCGAGAATGGCCTCTGGAGACGGCCCTTCGAGCTGAGCCCCTTCTGGGGCAAACCACTCCACTCTGCTCTCTTAGGAGAAAACACAGAAAGGTCAGCTTTGCAAACCCAGCCCTGGGCTCTGCTTCCTGCCTCTGAAGTCTACTTCCCTCTGTCTCTGTGGAACCTGCACCCCTCCTCCCCTCCTCCCACCTAAGCCAATGGCCTTGAAAATAACACGTGATCAAGGTCAAGTGTCAGTCCATCTGATCTGGCCCTGGCCCTGGAACTGTCGTAGGGTATGCAGAGTGGAAGGGCAGGTCAGTGCCAACAGCACTGTGCCTGGTGGCAGGAAGGCCTGTGTGCTGCTGAGCCAGCCTCTCTCCTGGCCCTCACCCAGCACCGCTGGGTCCTTCCCTATGCCAGACCCTCATCTGTCTCCTCTCTTCCTGGGGCCTCTGGAAAGTGCAGCCCGGCACCCTTTTCCCCAAAGGATTGTTCTTTTCACAAAGGAGGAAATGTCCTGGGCCTTATCAGATATCCGCTTCATACAGAAGAACAGCCTGCAGTGAAAATTTATCCCAGAAATCCTGAGGCTGGAAGGTTACCCTGAGGTCACCTCAGTCATCGGAGGGCTGGCTGGACCAGCGTGCCCTGGGTGGGACAGACTCCAGGGACCTAGCCAAGACTTCCCCGGGAAATGCACCCAGGGGCTGAAACCCTCATGCTGTACTTCCCGCTATCCCCCCTCCCACAACATGCTCTCTCTGTGACCTTCTTTTCCGTCAGGACCGGGAACACAGGGGAGCCTGCTTCCCTTTACTGTTCAGTGATTGCCTGTCCCACATTGGGGGGAACAGGGAACGGGGTTCTCTAACTCCCAGGGCACGGGGCTGGGTAAGGGCTGTAGTCCTTTATCCCCAAAGACAGTAGGAGCACAAACAGTGGAGACCACACCAGAATTCCTCATGGCAGGAGCAGCCAGAAGCACTCAGCAACTATTAGGCACGTTAATGTGCATGAACCTTACTCCTCAGAGCAACCTGCCCACCTTGAGAAACAGGAACGACCAGCATCCCCATTTTACATAAGAGGAAACTGAGGCGCAGGGAGGCCATGGGATCGAGTGGCTTCGGCCTCCTGCACTTGCTGCCCGGGCACCGTGTCACTTGCTCCTCCCAACACTGTGGGGGGAGTTCCTGCATTCACACCGTTTTACAATAACAAAACAGGGTCCACGAGGTTGCAAAGGGGCCCGGATGTGCCTCTCTCCTGATGGCCTCCAGCCCTTGGGAGACCCTTCAGGCTGCTGGCAGGCAAAGGGCCTGGAGGATACCGCATGGGGACAGCACAGCCCAGGAAGGCCACCAGCAGGGCTGGAGAGGCCGTAACTGCATCAGGGGCCACGTGCACGTGGGAAGCAGGAATCTGTGGCACAGCCAGCCAGGGGGAGCATGACAGCCACGGGGAAAAGAGGAGGCTGAGGTCCCCATCCCTGCAAGCGGGAGAAAGAAAACGCTGTCAGCAGGAGGGTCACTGTGGCGGTGACAGTCCCCTCTGTCCTGATGAAGATGGGAGGTCAGATCTCCAGTTATCTCACACTGAAAAGTGCTAGCTCGGGCGGCCTCTCCCACGAGG
Organism: Craseonycteris thonglongyai; assembly: GCA_004027555.1. NCBI lineage: Eukaryota > Metazoa > Chordata > Mammalia > Chiroptera > Craseonycteridae > Craseonycteris > Craseonycteris thonglongyai. Next base: position 28,643 of record PVKE010001093.1, read on the forward strand.
GACGCCCTCTATTTCAGTTGCATTTTCACTGATAATATGACCTTGTTTTTCATGACCACAGAGCCGCTTTCCAGAGAAATGAATCATGTTCTTGTTCGCAGGAGACAACACAGGGCAAGTCAGGGGAGGGAAGGCAGCACCTCCCAAGGTGGCAAGTGGGTCACCGTGGGGTCATGACCCAGGCCGCCGGGAAAACAGGGTGAGGAGGAAGGACTAGCCAACAGGCCACAGGAAGTGCTCAGAGACGGCAGTGCAGGTAACGGGCACGGAGAAGGCGTTCCCCACTGGGGCAGGACTCGGGGGCCCAATGAGGCTGATTCAGTTCAAAAGGCCCCCAGGGCCCCTTTCTTCAAGTGTGGCAAGAGGTTCCAACCCTTGAGCCAACTCCGACCCCACTGGCTGCGTGTGTGTATGTACGCGTGTGTACGTGTACGCGTCACATCTGGACTCGGCAGTACTCTGATCGGTACATCATGTCTGCACAGGTAGAGAGCAGGGGGCGCCGCCCACACCCGGGCTCCATCACATTTCACACCCAGCGAGACGGAGCCCCTGGCGGGAAGGGCCTGACCACAGTCCAGGTCTTGGCAGCGGCACAGCGGCGTCTGTGGAGCACACAGCCAGGCGGAGGCTGCAGCGTTAGCAATGCACGGAGCCGCTCCTGGGCCTTCCCTCCTCACGCCCGTGCTCACCTGGAACCTGTGCACCAACTCCAGGGACTGGCTGTCGTTCTGGTCGGCTTCAAGGATGACATCGGTCAGCTTGTGGATAATGACATCCAGGGGGCCCTGCTCCTCGATGGGCCGGCTAAGGTTCAGCTGTGAGGAGGGAATAGAGAGGACTTCAGCACCTGAGACCACTGCCCGTTCCAGCCCCACCCTCTGCACGTCTCTGGAGCACTGAGAGGGGGCAGCAGGGCTGGCACTCATGGGACAGAGACAGGACAAACGGGATGAGCCCGCTAAGATCCCAGAACTCTACCTGGTCAGGTCCCTGGCACCATGCCACCCAGGGTACAGAAGACACACACACGGGATCAAGGCGGCAAAAAGCCCACAGGTCAAGGGAGCACCACCCACAATCATTTCACAGAGAAAACACATCCCATTCACCTAACGACTGACATTTTTCAGGAAGAGAAAGCAGAGATCTGTGAGGTAGTCACATGATCAGGTCTGTACTGAGATCCAAGAGGTTGTTCCACGAAACCACACAGTCTCAGCCAAGCCGTGAGCTCTGTGAACCTGAGACCTGCGGTTCTGAGAGGCCAGCAGCTTATGCGTCGCACTGAAGTCAGGGCTCATCACACAGAGAGTGAAGGAGTACAGGGCCGCCTGTGAGCTGGGAGGACGGCTCACCCTGCTCCGCTGAAGACGACGTGTTTATTTTTTCAAGCACACAAGGTCAGAAAGATCGGGCCCCCAGGGAGCCAGAGCTGCTGGCTGACAGACAGTCGGTGTCACCTGACCTAAATGGCAGGAGCACCTGCCAACAGCCTGGGCAGCCTGACACCGCGCTTCCTGACCCGCCAGATGTCTGCCACCCGGCACGCGGCCACCACCACCTGCAGGGCCAGGTCTTCTGGAGGCAGCAGGCGCCAGCTTGGCACCTGGCTGACCCCCTAGATGGCCTCAGTAGAGGCCAGATGAGGCCACCAGCCCCACCCCTGCCCACAGCCCCTGCCCCAAGTGGGACTCCCTCAGGAACTCAAGGCTGTTTCACAATCACTGGTAAAGAAATCACAATGGCAGCTACAAATGATAGGTCTAGGAGGCACAGAACTAAAAACTTAACATGCATTTTTTTCCTTTTATTTTCCAACCACACGATGAGAAGCGATTTCACAGATGAGGAAGGTGGACAGAGAACAGACTTCTGAAACCTGCCTAGGATCTCATGGCCAGAGAGCAGTGAGGCTGGGCTGAAAACCCAGATCTGAAACTGGTTCAGGACCCCTATCCCTGGTGCCCAGGCTATGCCCGGGGAAGCTGAGCTCTAGCTAGAGCCACAACCACCCGCCTTGTCCTCTGGCTTTCGACCCAGTCTGGCCAATCGGAGGAACCAGCAGAAGACGGGAGAGAATAGGAGAGAGAAGTCTGGGTGTCCTCACCCGCCACACTACAGGCAGGGCGGTCCCCATGCAAGACCACTGCTGCTCCTAGGGCTCCCATACCAGCCCCCACCTCCCACTGGCCCCTCAGCCTCGGGGGCAGGGGTGACAGCCCACCACTCCCAGGTTGCCTCACCACCTCCTGGTGGCCCCTGTGACCCTGACCAGACCTTGTCATCCTCCTTTATATAAATTCTTTTTCATTTAAACCTTCAGAACTACCATCCCTTTCCTGCTGATATCCTTAACTCCTCTTTTTAACTGCCTGCCAGAAAAGATGTTAAGGGATTTCCCCTACCTAAAAAAAAAAAAAAAAAGCCCATGGACCACACAATAAGAAAATGATAAAGAAGACTTCCTCCCCATGGTGACTAGCCTGTGTGCAAAACAAAGCGCAAAGCAGACCTGCTGAGAAGCCGCTGCCTCTTCTGGGGCCCGGGAGGGCGGCCACAGCACTGTCCTCACACAGCAAGCCTAAGAGCTGGATGATGGACTATCCCACCTTCACAGACCAGGACACCAAGAGCCCACAAGGAAATATGACCAGGCCAGGCCACACAGGTGGGAAGTGGCCCAGCTGGGGCGTGGACAGAAGCCAAACAGCGACATACCTAGGCTCAGCCCCCAGACGAGCTGCCAGGTGTCCTGGGTCAAAGCCCAGCTCATCATCCCCTGGGCCTCAGTTTCCCCTTCCATCACAGTGGGCAACTGCTACAAGGGGCTTTCTTGTTCTGCTTGTGGATTCAGTGTACATGCCCATTCAACCCCACCTCCCCAGAAAAAAGCAGAATTTGAAGGAAGGTAGAGAAGCCAGTGAGAAATGGTAACACAGGCAAAGAACAGCAAATTCTCAAAAGGTGACAGAGACACAAACCCCCTTTTGCCACCGTGGTTCCAGTGACAAGCACAACCAAAAGGCCAAGCTTTCCTGAAGCGGAGGAGAGCCAGGCAACCCCGGGGGTGCTGGGCAGTGGGTGCAGCTCCCGCCTCGCCGGCACACACCACTCCAAAGAGAACCAGCCAGGTTCCTGCCGGGTCCCAGTGGGCTTGGGGAAGGTGGTGGCAGAGATGCCCCTGGTTTGTCCTCACCAGGCATCAGCCCAGGCCTGTAGACCTGACAACCACGACTGTTTGGAAAATAAGCTCTCCGCGTTCCTGGCTGCTCACTGAAGGTAAACAGCTGAGTTCTGGAAGCCAGCCACCCTCCTCTGTGTATTTTCCAAGCATTTTTATGCCAGTATAACCCTTGCACGGTCACAGCAACTTGGGACACACATCAGGCCTGGCTGGGCCCCTGCTCGGCTGTCACTGCAGCATCTTTGCGAGGCCCTAAGCAGAGACGTCGGTGGCCCCAAAGGGCTCTCCAGCACAGCTTTCCCTTCGGTGACCACATGAGCCTCAACCCCCCTACAACACCTCAAGGGAGTCTTCAGTCTGGCCCGCTGCTGGGAAGGACGGGCAGGCTTCTCCTCCAGGCAGGCTTAGCAGCACCACGGGAGAGCAACGGTGCCTGAGAACCCGGGATGCCTCAGGAGGGAACCCTGGGGGTGGGGAGGACACAGGAAGAACACCCCTCAGAGACTTTGTTTCCCAGGTAGGGTGGGGATAGGGACTCATGCAGAAGTAACTCTTTTCAACTGTGTCGTTTTGTTTTTCTGACCACAATCTGTGCTCCCAGGAAAAGGAATTTCCCCGGGGACTCGTTCTACTCCATGGGAGAGGTCTGACAGGCCCCCCTCAGCCAGGAGCAAGGTGCCTCCGTGAGAGGGCCGCCTGCTGTGGCCATAAGAGGTCCGTGGGCACCACGCTTCCTGGTCACACCACTCTGGGAGGCCAATGCCAGGCGCCATCTGGGCAGCACTCAGAGTTCAGAAACCGGGGTAACAAGGGCCCACTGTTCCCTCAGCGACTCAGCACGGGGATGGCGAGAGGTGGGGGAGGGCCGGGAGGCAATGAAGCAAAGGCCTACAAACCCCAGGGGCCTGAAAGTCACCTCTGACTTCCAAACAGGCAAGCCAGGCGTGCCAGCCCGCAGGACTCTGTCCTCCCCACCAACTGGCGGGGGAGGGTAGGCACAGCAGAGGACTGGAAACCCATCACAGCTCAGCTGCTCCTGGGCTGGACCAGGCCCCTGAAGTGCTGTGCGCCTTGGTTTCCCCATTCATAAAACGAGGACGCCACTGGTTTTGCCTACACCTCACAGCGCCGTTCTAGTGGATTAGGGCCTTCCATTTATGGATGTGGCACAGGGTGGACACTACACACAAGGCATCCCCACCGCACTGAGTGCTCAGGACAATGGTGCTGCTTGTCCCTCATCAATGGAACAAGCGTCTCCTGGGCAGCTCGTGGATGCCAGGCAGGGACAGCCCTGCCTGCTGCTCCCAGGGCCCTCAGGCAGCCATCCGAGCATGTCTGCTCACTCAGGAAGCAGACACGGGTGAGGGGCAGCCACATGCTGCTCCAGACCCCAGGGAAGACGCTCCCTCTGCCTGGAATGGCTCCCTCCTGCTCGGTGCCCCAGAGCCCCTGTCTGTCCACAGTGAGCTCCTGTTTTCCCAGATCCGGCGCAAGCATCCAATACTTTTTCAGACTTCTCAACTCACCCCACCCACCCCAAACAGGAAGAATCAATGACTCCCTGGTCTCTTCCACATCCCCAGGACCCTTAGCACACCACCCAGCACGGTGCTAACTTTCCGTCACAGTCATTTCCTCAATGCTGACTGCTCTAACACAGTCCCCAACCTTTTTGGGCACCAGACACCGATTTCATGGAAGACAGGTTTTCCACGTACTGGGGGTCTGGAAGCATTGGGGGGGGGGGGTGTTCAGGATGACTCAAGCACATTACATTTATTGTGCACTTTATGTCTATTGTTATTACACTGAAATATATAATGAAATAATTATACAACTCACCATAATGCAGAATCAATGGGAGCCCTGAGCTTAGGTTTTGATACAAGTCTACAAGCAACTGATTTATTTTATGGCTTAGTGCAAACCTCTCTTCTAATGTGAATCTGCATGTGCAGCCGCTCCCCAGCACTAGCATCACCGCCTCAGCTCCACCTCAGATCGTCAGGCATTAGATTCTCAGAAGGAGCACAACCTAGGTCCCTCACATGCACAGCTCACAATAGGGTTCACGCTCCTATGAGACTCTAACGGCACGCTGATCTGACAGGAGGCGCAGCTTAGACAGTAATGCAAGCGATGAAGAGCAGCTGTAAATACAGATAAAACTTTGCTTATCTACCATTCACCTCCTGCTGTGCAGCCCAGTTCCTACCAGGCCACAGCTGTGGCCCAGGGATTGGGGATCCCTGCTCTACAAGAGCCTGAGATCCCCAACAACCAGGGCTGAGGCCTGGCATCCCCAGAAGCAAGAACACTGGCCCAAGGTGAGAGCTTGGTAAATGTGTATTAAACTCAATTGATTCTTTAAAGAACAAAGTGAACCTTGCAGAGCAACTGGAAAGGATGTTCCACAAATCCGGGTGATGTTCCTGCTCCATGGGTTAGAAACAGCCTCTTAGAAGAAGAGGTGTCTAGGCCAAACCATGGAGGAGGGAAAGGGAAGAGAGAGACCTCCAGAGACGGGTGGGGAGGGAAGGCAAGATCCCGGGAGAGGGGCAGCTGCAGGGACACAGGACTCATCTGCATTACATGCTCCTGTGCCTGTCAATTCCAAATGCCTCGGGTGCTCCAGGCTACCACCTCTGCATAAAAGAGCTTGTTCTACAGCACTGACCCCTGACTGGCATCTTGGGAGGGTGGCTCATGGTGCCCCTGTCTCATGCCTGCTCTGCAGGCAGGAAGCAGAGGATCCAACAGAAGCTACTGAGGCCATAGGGGAGCAGGCACCTCCCGTGAGTGGAATTCTGCTAGGGTATGAACAACTAATAAATCGTCAGTGTGTTAAGCCACAATCTGGGTGGTGTACGCAATAGCGGCTAGCCTACCCTGTCTAATACGGGGAGAACATGTACAGGAAGCGGGTAGGGGATGAGGCAAGGGTGTGCCAAGATTAGATCTAAGCCAGAGGGTTCCCTAAATTGTACTTCCAGCTCTCCCTTCTCTCCCAAATTCACATGGTTCCCTGACATGACCAATAACCCGCTAGACACGGAAGAAACAGAAAACCATCCCTGGGGCTCATCAGAGAGGCTCGGGGCTCAGAAACAGCAGCTCCCACCCCCATGCAGGGGGCTGTTCCTCCTCTCTGGATGACAAAGACAAGGTATGTATGAATGCAGAGGCCCAGGGCTGCTGAAAGCAATCTACACCTCTCTCAATGGCCCAGACAGGCTGCATCTGACTTCCCAGCTCCGAAGGCTGCAAGTGAGGCCAGCGTGGGAGTCAGGCCTGTGTGGTCCCTGCTGTCTCAGAGCCTCAGCTTTAATTGTTGCCTAGTGAGCACCTCACACACACTCACTCTGCCGGGCTCTATTCTAAACACGTTACACGCATTGACTGGTTCAATTCTCACAAGAGCCTGACACGGAGACCCAGGAGAGAGGCAGCAGGGTTAAAATAACCTGCCAAGGTCTCAAAGCTTCACATTCACTCTTACCAAGACCCAGCCAAGAGCACAGATGTCAAATAACCACCCCTTGGAATTTCCTGGGTGAAAAGGAGCGCCTTGTGTTCTAGTGGGGCAACGCCTGGTGAGCTCCTGGGTGGGGCTGGCCACTTGAAAGATCAGAAGGTTTCAGCCTCACCACCCCCCGCCCCACTCTCTCCAGGAAGGGGCTGGAAAATAAGTTAACTGATGGATCGTGACAAAACCTCCATAAAAATCCCAAAGGTTTGGGGTTTGGGGGCTTCTGGGTTGGGGCACACAGGAAGGTGCTAGTAAGTGGCTTTTTCCGAGAAAGCAGGCGCTCCACACCCTTCCCCACACACATCTCTTCCATCCGTGTGCTCAACTATATCCTTCCGCATCCCCTTTAATAGCAAACTTGTACACAGTAAGTGAACTGTTTTCCTGAGTTCTGAGCCACTGCAGCAAATGAATCAAACCCGAGGACGGGGTTGTGGGAATCTCTGGTTCTTAGCTGACTGCTCAGGAGCGCAGGTAACAACCTGGACATGAGACTGGCGTCTGGGAGGGAGGAGAGGGGGTCAGAGTTGTGGGACTGAGCCTTTAACCTACAGGATCTAACGTTACCTCCAGGCAGGCCATGTCAGAATTGAGTTATATATACTGCAGGACACCCAGCTAGAGTTAACTGCCTGGTATGAGGAAAAACTCCCACACATCTGGTGTCACAAGTGTTGAATGTGTCAAAGTGTGAGAGTAAAGGAGAAGCACTAGACGTGTGTTTTTCCTACTTACTAGTGCACTCGATAAACGTCAGCTGTTATATTTCCTTATTCTTCCCTTTTACTTGTCAGTGGAAACTTCCCTGACTTCTGTCAACAAGAGCTCAAGGGCAGGCCAGAATTTGAGTTTTTTGCAAACCCAGGCCACTTTTACTGACTCGTATTAGACTCCTCAAAGTGTGTGTTGCCACAACAAAATTTACTGTCGTTGTTAATGACGATTAGTGTTTATAAAACGCGTGCTAAGCTAACAAGCGCTTACCACATGAAGTGCAGATAAAGACACTGAGTCACAGGGAGGCTAAGTAGCTTTTCCACGGTCATAGTTACACCTGCATGGGAGCCCAGGTCTCCTTCCTGGCAAAGCCAGACAATTAACCTGTAGAACAAAAGGTGTCCTGGGCACCCAGCACTTTCCTTCCATCCTTTTCTCCCTCAATTCACACCCTGGAGTGATGTGTTCTCAGCTGTGACTTCAAATGGAAGCCACTAGATCACAAGTTTTGTCCCAACCCAGGGGCAGACAAAAGAGCCCGGTTGAAAGCGAATGTTGTAGGTCTGGTTGATTCCTTTGCACTCTCCACGCATCTGAGGATCGAGGACTGAGGTGCCACCGCCAATGCGTCCAGGCCTCACCAAGCAGAAGCAGTTCTCCCCAAGGGACAGTTGGGTCTGGTGCCTCAAGGATGGACTTCAGAAGGAGCCTGGCCTCAGAGGATGCAAACCAGTCACGCACCTCTCAGTGGGGCTGCTTCCAAAGGATGACTCAGGGAAAGCAGACTCTCACTATCCAGGGACCACACAGAGACCCTCAGAGAGGTCAGGGCTGAAGGTCACACAGGGCTGGCCGCACCAGCAGCCTCGGCCCCAGGCTGGGAAGGGCAGTTATCACCAATGCCCTTCACACAATTCCCCAATTTCTTAATAACCGGTGTCTAGTTACTGCGGTCACGAGAAGAAACGGCAATCTAGGCAGAAGAGTGGATAACCTTTCTCCCCGAGAAGATGAGGGGCCAACTGGGCCAAATGATCTCATGATGGAGGTACTTCGCAGCTCCCAAATTCTGGGAATCTGCAAGAAAAGTTACACCGACTCAGCAAGCATGGCTCCATAAAACAGGCTTCACCCTGGATTCGCAAATGCTAAGAAAGCCCTGGCCCGTGTCCAATGCGAGGGAGCCAGATTCCAGAGCAGATTAGAAGGATAAACACACCCATGCCCCCTGACCTGGTAAGTCCACTCCCGGGATGCTGGGCCTGAGGAAAAACCAACAGGCTAAAACCACTCCCAACCAGGAGAGATTCACTGAGGCCACACAAACAAGAGAAAAGACACAGAACACATATCCCCAAAAGGGGACTGCCTAAATAATTCCGGGCACACACACCAAAGGATATTAAAGAGCTACTGAGTGACACAGGAGAGGCCTAGTAGAGACAAGCATGGGCGCTTCTGAAAACACTTTTGCTGGGGACAATGCTGGAAAGCAAACACAAACCTGAAAAAGGCAGCATTCTGGGCATAGTAGTCATTATGGGTACAGTAGTGCCTTTCAGGACACAAGGCAAGACTGCACTTCCTGATTCCCTTGCACGGAGGTGGGGTCACGTGACTAGTTGTGGCCAATGAGCTGTGAGCGACAGTGAAACATGTCACTTCCCGGGCAGAGCATTTAAGGACAGGGGCCAGGGCCTCCAGAGCTCTCTCTGGGCCCACTGGCACAGAGCTGGCAATGTTCGCAATGGGGCTCTGAGCAATCACGATGAACACAGGCCTTAGCTGACCCCCATGGACAGGTGGCGCCGGTGAGACACAGCAACACACTGTTTTGGGGGGTTGTTTGCTCACACTGCACAACCTAGTGTAGCCTCCCGAATAGTGTCCCCGCAGCTACTTCTTTTTCCATGTATTCAAACAAAAGAAGTGAGGACGGGAAGGAGAGTGGGGAAGAAAAGCAAATGAAAAGCAAATGGACCCCAACAGGTAACTTAACACGTTGAGGCTGGGCTCTTATTGAGATTTTAAGTTATAATTTAGTATTTGAAGATTTTTTTTTTAATTGTTTTTAACAGAGACACAGAGAGACTGAGATAGAGACGGGGGGAGGGGGTGGGCAGAGCAGTCTCCATAGTTGTACTTCATCAATCTTTGACATGGTTTCGTTCCACACAGGTGGGCGGGGGCCTGAAGGGCAGGAGCTGAACTGGGGGCCTCCCACATGGGAAGCACACCCCAGTTCAGCATATGGGTCTGCACGGGCCAGGGCCAAGACTTGGTCCTCAGTCCCCAGGGCTGCAAAGCAAGCGCTTAACCCACTGAGCCATCCCGGCTTCCCCATAATTTAGAAATATAATGACAGGGATTTATCCCATCCCTTAGGATGATTAGGCAGAAACCTTGAAGAGAACTACACCAACAAGGTGGCTGCTCTCTAGCACCCCAGAAAATCCTGCCTCAAAGACCCCCAATCTGCCAGACGAGTCCCTCAGCTCTGTGTGGCTCAGCCCCATGGGCCACTTCCGTCCTGCTACTGTTCACAGCAGTGCCTGTGGCCCAGAGTCAGGGCGCCGGGGAATACATGCTCCTGTGTGTGCCAGGCACCGGTCTGGTCCTGTTCTGAGCGGGAAACACAAACCTCAGGCTTCGAAAAAAGAAAGAAAAGGAACATGGAAAGAGCTGGAAATCTCAACCCACATGGCGGAGAGAGTCAAAGGCCACGTAACAGAGGCTGACTGCACTGCGTATGGGGGGGCGGTCCCCTCTTTCTAATGTCCTGTCCCCAGGGCCAGGAGGAACCCACAGAACACCACAGGCACAGTGCTACCCACCCCTCCCCAGGCAGAAGAGTGCAAGGGGCAGGGCACAGTCTCCAGCCCTGGGGATCCTCCCTCACCTCCATAAGCCTGCTTCCTCACCTGCAGCATGAGGGCAATTAAACATCCTTCCTATAGTCACACCAGTGTGCCACAAGGGGACAGGCACCAGGTCCCCACGGGAACGGAGCCATGCATACTGCACAGATGTCAGCAATTAGGACTGTGTTCCTTATGTGAGGCTGAATTTTCTCTAGCTCCAATGTAAACCTCTCCTGCTCTGTTTGGCTCTCAGCCAACATCCTCCGTCAGAACCACCAAGATGTGTGGGACGGCCCAGGTGCCCTGCTGAGCATATTACATGCCTTATTTCATCCCATCCTCATACTGTCCCTGGGAGGCAGAGATGGTTAACGTCTTAGAGCTGAGGCAAGGAAGATGCTCGGCGGCAAAACAATTTGGGAAGGGGTGGGGGGTATATAAACAGTAAACTGGGGGACAGGTCCCCACCCCTAGGTCCCCATGACTCCAGGACAGGCTGTCTCTAGGACAGCCATCCTTCCCTGAGGTCGTGACAGGGGTGGGGCTGGGGGCCCCACACTGTGGTCTGAGAACTGGTCTGAAGATCTGCTCCAGCCGCCAGGGCCGGCAGCAGGACTGTGTCTGTCTGCCCGGGAGCATCGTGGGCACAGGGTGCCCAGTGGTCTTGCCCACAACTGGGGACAGGGGCAGAATTCTCAGATCCCTGCTGAGGAGCCCAAAGCGTTCAACCAGAACTTCATCTCCTGAGAGCGGCCTGTATCGGGAAGCACCACTGAGCATGCTGAGTCTTTATATCCTGCCTGCTGCCCACACAGCCGCCCACGGTCAGCTCAGCCAGGCTCCTGAACTGAGGGGCCAGGTACCAGCACCCCCACCCAGCAGGAACAAGAGCTTAGGGGAGCAAAGGCACCCACAGTGTATGGTGACCACACCTGCTCAACACTCCCCTCTGTCACCTTTTCACTTGACTAGTGGTGGTTTTGCCAAGCAGAAAATGTTCTCTTTTCTACACTTCAAATGTATCATGTTTTCATTCAGTGTTTCTTCCCTCCCAAGATTATTTTTTAAATTATCCCGTGGTTTCCCCAAGTATTTCTATGTTTTGCTTTTTTATAATGAAATCTTTGCCACATCTGGAACTTATTTTGCTGGAACATAAGAAGCATGTTCCTCCATAGATCTTGTTTCCAGATGGGTACTTAACTATCCCAGGGTTATTTATTACTAATCCGTCTTTTGTCCCCTGCTATCAAGAATGCCACTGTTTTCATGTGTTAACTCCCACGTTCATTTTGCTCTCTTTTTGGACTCACCATTAATTTGTAGTCTTCTACAAATACCACATCAGTTAGGTTTTCTGTTTTGCATTGTTTTAACTACAGTGGCTGTATGATATGATTCAATAATTAGAAAAGTTATTCCCCCTCCTAATTTTTCAGAATTTTCCTGACAGTCATGCTCATGTATTTTTTTCTACATGCCTGTGAGGACAGGACTGGGGCTGAGGATGAGTTATACTTAAACAAAATTTAGGGAAAACTCATGGGCTGATTTGATGTTGAGTCTTCCTAACCAAGAACATGGCATGCTGTATTGGCAGCCTGCATCACAAACAGCTAACTTTTTGTGTTTAATGACCTCCTACAAATTGATAAGAAAAAGACAACCAATGTAACAGAAATAGCAATGTGTTCGGGTTAAGTACAGAGTAAATAAAAATGGTTCCAAACATATAAATAATAGAAAATGCTCAATGTCATTTGTAAGACAAAAGCAAGTATAAGGACATTAAGTTACCAGTTTTTGTATACCAGGATCGGCTCAAGTCTGAGACTGATAGAACACTATGTCAGCCAGAGTGTGGGGAAACAGACACTGGGGCTGCCAATTTCCAAATTCAAATGGTCTCAATGGGAAGCAAGTTGGTAATACCCATCTTGACCTTAAATCATACACTGTCTAGTTCAGTAGTTCCACTTCTGGGAATTGATCTCAGGTGAACTCACACAGAGAAGTACAAGGTTAGGCACTGCTAAGCATTCTATTGTGCTTGCTATGCATTGCTGCACAGCCAAAGAGGGAGGGAGGGGTCCATCAAAAGGCACCAACAATCATCTACAGCAGAGCCGGGCAAGACATCCATCACAGTCCACCAGTGGACCACCAAGCAACTTTGGGATGAACACCTGAATAATAAAATAGCCAGTGGACTGTGACACTTGGAGAAGTAGTCCTTGCCCTGAAAAAGTCTGCCCAGGCCTGACCTATGGTGACCACCTGAGGAACATTACACTGCCATAAAAAAAGAGTGGGGAGGGGAAGCCGGGTTGGCTCAGCGGGTTAGGCGCTCGCTTTGCAGCCCAGGGGACTGAGGATCAAATCCCAGCCCTGGCCTGTGCAGACCCATATGCTGAACTGGGGTTTGTCTCCCATTTGGAAAACCCCAAGCTCAGTTCTTGCCCCCCAGTTTGGTCCCTGGCTCAAGGGGGGTATACCTCCCACGCAGGAGGCCCCCAGCCCAACTCCTGCTCTGTGCGGCCCCCACCCACCTGTGTGGAATGAAACCATGTTGAAAACTGATGACATAAAACCATGGAGACTGTTCTGGGCCCTCCCCTTTCTCTCTGTCTCTCTCTGTCTGTCAAAAACAATAAAATAAATCTTAAAAAAAAGAGTGGGGAAGTATTTTCTATACTAATAATGGAGAAATCTCCAGTAAGGTACAGATGATCACTGAGTACATACGATTACTGAGCACATATGCTATGACATATACAGGGAGGAAAAAGGATTTACACACACATTTGCTTCTACAGGACTGAGTATCTTAGATGTTCACAAGAAACGGGTCCGAGTGGCAGCCTCCAGGAGGTATGGGGATCAGGGTGAGAGGAACAGTGTATGCTCTTCTGAATTTCCAACCAGTGAGATGACTTATACAAACGTTTGTGTAAAGAGCACACGTTTGGAGTCAGACAGACCCAGATTCAAATCCAGCCTGTATCAAGCACACACTGAGCTCCTATGTACGCCAGGAACTGCTCTAAGCACCTAACGTGAATTCCCATCTAATTGTTACAACCACCCTATAAGGCAGGGCAATTGTTACTCCCACTGTTGAAATGAGGACATCAAGACTCAGAGAAGGTGAGCAACTCACCCCTGTTCACACCACTAATCAGGGAGGAGCCAGGAGGGATATGGACCCACAGAGGCAGACTCACCTGGACGAGTAACACTCCACGTGCCCAAGCCAGGGCCGCGTGGACACGTGCACACATAGAGCACACACACTAGCTACTCATTAACAACCGAACAGGAACATGGTTTCCACCGCTGTCCAGCTAGCGGGCCCCACCCCTGGCTCACATGTGTAAACCTCTCATTCTTAGTTGTGTCCATCTAACCCTACTGGTTCGGTCGCAAGCAGCAAAGGGTCCACTGAAGATTTCTCCCAGCTCACAACACGGGCATCGGAGCCAGAAGGAATTCCGGCCCTCCTTTCCTCAGTCACTGGCCAGAGGGGTCAATGCTCTGTCACCTGGAGAGCAGTGAGGAAAAAAAGGGGCCAGTGCGTGGATGTCAGTGGGGAACTGCAGCGCAATGTGCCCAAGCACCGCTGTACCTCCCCAGACCGTGTTCACGTGGCTAAAGAGGTGGACTCTGGGAACAGCAGCGCCACACAATGGAGGGACCCTAAAGTCTTCAGTCACTGCCTGGAGAGGCCACCAGACTCCATTAGAATGTGCCATGAGCAAGAAATAAAGCCTTCACTGTGTTAAGCCTCTGAGACCCGGGGTTATTTGTTACAGCAGCTTAGCTTAGCCTGTGCTGGCAAATACATGTAGCCAGGAAACTCTCTGCCCAGGGCATTTGTCACTGTGTGCTCAACATCACACCTCCAGTACTGGGAACAAATGGAGGGTGACACAGCCCAGGCCTTCTGTCAGTGGCCTTCAACCCTTCTGAGCCTCCGCTTCTTCACCTGTAAAATGGACCCAAGGATGCCTGCCTCCGGCATTCGAGAAGACTGTTAGTAAAGCCTCAGCACATAACAGGCCCACAGCAGGCAGCTTCTGGCAGGTGCACAGCATGTGACAGTATATGAAGCAGGGCGCCACCTCTCCCTTCCTGGAGCCTTCTCTACTCTCAGTCCCTCCAGACCCTCATCTGCCACAGGTCTTGCTGGGTCCTCCACCTTCGATGACACCCAGGAACTGCCGTTCGGATTCAGACTGGACTTTTCTGAACACTGTGGGTCCCGAGTATGATGCTCACACCACTGGTGAGTTGCAGAAAGAGTTCTCCTTGGCCTGTTGCACCCTCATCGAGGTCAGCACTGTCCCCTGTTCCTCTCTGTGACCCGGCAAGGGCTGACACAGTGCCTGGTTGTGCCAGGGACCAGCAACCGTATGCTGAATTCACTCCCCAAGGCTGGAGACTCATACACACCATGGACCACCCACTCAACCCATTCATTCACACAGCATTTACTGAGCACTTACACAACCACCCCCACTCTCCATTAAGAAAATTAAATCAGAGAGATTAGGTAACTGGGCCAAGGTCACTGTCAGTAGGGAGCCAACCCAAAGGCTTTCTGACCAGAAACTCTTACCGTCTCCTTTCCCCACAGCCATTCTATCTTCAGCAAACTGCCCTCTACCACCTGCCCAGGTCCCAGACTGGACCCCCAGGGCCTCCAAGCTTAGTACACCTGCACTGGGCTCAGGGAGGGGGTGTCCAGGGGACCCACTGGAGTAGCCCCCAGTCAAAGACTTCTGCAAAAGTTCCAGGCGGCCCAGGAATAAGCTGCAGACACTCTGAGCCTGGCAGGTGAGATAGTCGAGGGAGTCTCTGGGCCACAGAGCAAGCCAGGACACACAAACCCAGGGGACAAGCAAGGCGATGTGGAACCCCCGTTCCTGCCACAGGACACGCACCTTGCAGAGAGGCCTGGAGGCTTAACAGCAGCTGTGTGCTCAGCCAAGCCAGCAGGCCATGGTCCGGGGGACTAGAGATGCCAGGGCTCCCGCACAGAACAAGGGGACAAAGCGAGGCCACCTCTCCACCACAGGCCCGGTGTCCTGGGCCCGAGTGCTGTCCTCCCAGCAGACCATGAGCGTCTTGAGGGCCCCTGCCTCTGGGTGTCCACATACAGCCAAGCATAATGCAGGGTTCATAATGCAGGGTTGGAGCGTCACCAGGCACTGACCCTCAGGGACTCAAGAGGGTGGACAAGAAAAGGAGGTGCAGGGACAACAGTCCCCATAGGCCTCTGCTCACCTCATCTGATTGTCCCAAAGCTAAAAGCCTGAACTATGACAGGTACGGGCCCCCATCTGACCTCTCAGCCAGATGAGTTCTAAGGTCACCACCCCCTTTTCCAGGCACCCCTGCCGCTCTGGCCCTCACCTGTGTCCGCACACTTCCTAGAGGATTTCAGATCGAGCCCGGACTGGCTGGATCCCAACTTCCTTCCTTGATGGTACTTGAAGTTAGTGCATGCTGCATCCTCCACCTGACCCACCCCAGCCTCACACAAACCATGTGCTCAGCAAACACAGACCCGGGTGTGAGAGAAGAGCACCCCGCAGGCTACGGGGCAAACGCTTGCAGTCAGCAGAAACTAACTGGAGAAGGTGCAAAACTAAGACGAGGTGAGATGTGTCCCATTTCACAAACATTCAAAACATCATGAATGCAGCAGCAGCAATCCTTGCTTCCAGTCCTTAAGATTTAAATAAAAGAGAAACCATGACTGCTTCACAAATCAAAAACAAAAGACTGTCCTTTGTTCTGTGCTTGTTTCCTCTAAATCTCAGTTGGTGTTATTGGTAAATGGGGAGACAAGAGTACCTGCTTCATAGGTTGAATTTTCAGCCAATCAATCAATCAATCAATCAGTAATTACTGAAAGTGAACGGTTTGTGCCTGGCATTGCTTAAGCACTGAAGATACAACAATGGAAAAGACTGATGGCCAAGGTCCCTGTTATCAGGGCCTCATACTCCGGGGGGGGGGGGGCAGGGGGGGGGGGAACAATAATCACACAAAGAAAATAACTTCAGGTGGCCATCAAGCACTACAACACCAATAAAGTCAGTGCACGGAGCAGGATGGGAGGGTGGAGCACTAATCAGAGAATGCCTGTTATGGGTTGAGTTGTGTTCCCCAAAAACATTATAGTGAAGTCTGAACAGGACCTCAGGATGTGACCTTATTTGGGAGCAGTCACTGCAGATGTAATTAGTGTAATTAGGTTCAGATGAGGTCACATTGGAGTGGGGTGGGCCCCTAATCTCATATGGATGATGCCCTTATAGAAGGCGGAAATCTGGGCACAGACACGCACCTCAGAGAGAGCCCCGTGTGAACAGGAAGGCAGAGATCTACAAGCAAAGCGACACCAACCACCACCTGCACCACCAGAAGCTGGGGGAGGCCTGGAGTGGAGGGTTCCTCACAACCTCAAAGGGGCCCAGCCCTGCCGACCCCTTCATCTCACACTTCCGGCCTCCAGAGCCGCAAGAGAACAAGCTTCTGTTGTTTAAGCCGACAGAGTGTGCAAGTCTGTGAAGGCAGCCCAGGGAACCGATGCAAGGCCTCCCTAAGGAAGTGCCATCTGGCCTGAGACCTGACCAGGCAGGACCCTGAACAACCTGGGAGGAGGGAGTTCCGGGGACTGGGGAAAGCCAGCGTAGGGCCCTGGCCCAGCAGAGCCGCATGGAGTGGGTCTCGGGGAGGAATGTGGACACAGGCAGGTTGTGCAGAGCCTCCCAGGACAGGGCCAGGAGTCATGCTTCCGGTGCCTTTGAAGAGACCACTCTGGAAGCTAACACACCTGAGGCGTCAATGCCCTGTCTAGTACACACTGTTAGCACTTAACACTTGGCAGGTGTCAGGTTTATGGCCCCACGGGACAGGGGGTTTAGGTAAGAACTTCAAAACACCATGATGCTTTGAAGACTAGGAGGTCATGGGCCAGGACCTGACACTGACACATAAGCTGGGGTCTATCTGTAACAAGAGGGCTACAGACCCCTCTGATGCCACAGGTCTGGCATCCAGGGCTCCTGGTATGAGAACAGCCGCCCCAAGCCCAGCTGGAATGCCCACTGTGTGTCCCATCAGACTTCCTTCTTTGCCGCCCCACCCTGGCTCCTGGCCCAGGATATTTTTTTCTGCTGACAACGGAAAACACATCTCAATGTTTCCTTTAGCCCCAGGTTGCTCCCAGAATGGCGACAGGCAGCCCGGGCTGCAAGTGTCTTAAGAATTCTCCAAGCCAAAAATACACACTCTGTGCATCATCCTCTTTAACAATAGGGAAACCTTTGAGTCTACAAAGCATGCTTACAAGGCTTCTACAAAGCCTGCACAGATGATTTTTTAAGCCCCAAAATAGTACTCTTTCTATATTCCTTTATTCCCAGTCCAAAGAGAGCATCCCCTGGGGCAGTTTCCGAACTAGTGTTTGATACATTAATGAAAGAGTTTCGTTGTTGTTTTTTAAATCAAACACATTCCATGAAAAAGAGAAAGTTCAGTACTCAAATCGCCTGAGAAGGTGCCAGGTTGTGTCAAGTTAAATGGGAGTCTGCAGTGCAGGATTTCTCAGGTACTTCAAAATGCTTGTGGGCACTGGAGGCCGACAAAGGGGTTAGAAGCTGACGCCAAAACCCTCCCCGAACTTGCTCGAGGAGAAATCTAGAGAATAATGCCAGGTCACAGAAATTTAGAAACTTGATGGTTAACCCTAGAAAATGAGTGCGCCCGACCCACCTTTGCCCATGACAGGAGGAAGTCCCCAGGGATCAGGCACACATGACACCAGAGGGGATCACCGGAGACCCCTGGATGTATCCGCAGGTCAGCGATGCTCTGGAGTAGCATGTGGTGACTTTGTCGAGTTGCTGAGACTAGTTACGGGGACCATACTCTGCGGACTGTGATACAGACTGTGCCTCTGAGCAGCTGCTTTAAAAGCTCAGCTTTTAAGTCAGGTCAATGGGTGACAGTGGCCAGGATAGCACATGTCCCCTGTGAAGCCAGTCCCTCTGGGTGGGGGGGCGGGGGAGCTGGGCCCTCTGCAAAACCTGGTCGGTTTCATGTCACAGGGCAGCAGCTGCTCAGAAGATGCTCCGAAGGCCCCGCCACAGAGGCGCCCAGAGGAGACTCAGAGCGAAAGCGGACACGAGAGAACGCTGGCTTCCGTGTGAAAGGTGCCGCGTTTGGTGGAATGAAATCAGGCACGGGTTGTTCCCAGGGGCTACAAATTAAGTCAGCAAAGTCAAATTCCTTGCATTTGTGTATTACTGTAATCCTATCAGTGAGAAGAGGACCCAAGGGTAGGGTGACCAGACGTCCAGCTTTTGGTGGGACAGTCCCGATTTTTAACAATTTGTCCCACATCCCGCAGCGTTTTAAAAAAGTCCCGATTTTTGGAAAGAATGCACGACAAGCTAGGGAACGGCGGGAGATAGACCAAGTTTTTAATCAAGAACCCCCTCCCCCCCGGTCAATGGTGTCCCACTTTACCAATGTTACAATCTGGTCACCTTACCCAAGGGTCATGTCAAGGAAGACTTCCTGGAGTGGGCAATGTCAAGTTTAAACTAACTGCTCTAGCACCCCTGCACCTCAGAGGAACTGGGAGAAACAGCCATCTTATCATCCGCCAGGGGCCTCTGCCTAACACAGCTACTTCCTCCTCTTAGCAGGAAACTTCACAATGTCCCACGAGGGCTGAACCCACTCTGCTCTGCCGACTATCCCCAGCACCTCCTCTAGGCCAGGCCTCGCTCTGGGTCGGACATAAGAACCAGAGCTGGGGGAAACCGGGGTGGCTCAGTGGGTTAAGCGCTCACTTTGCAGCGCTGGGGACCCAGGATCAAATCCCGGCCCCGGCCCATGCGGACCCATATGCTGAACTGGGGAGCGCCCCAGTTCAGTTCTCTCTCTGTCTCTGCATCTCTCTCTCTCTCCCTCTGTCAAAAACAATTAAAAAAAAAATTTTTTTTTTAAAGAACCAGAGCTGGACACAGAGAGAAACCAACCAGTAATCAGAAAACAGGGAGCAGGTGGTGAGCCAGGGCAGAGACGGGGGTAGGGTAGGCTGCCCACGTGTGACGAGGCTCAGGTCAGACAAGAGGTAAGAGCCTGCCAGGCTGGAAGAGGGCAGCAGAAGAGCTACGAAGGGGCCACGCATGTGCCCAGGGGCCTCAGGAGCCAGGGAGGGTTGGTAATGGGACCGAATGGCCAGGTGTATGCAGCAGGAGGGGACCGAAGCACGGGAGGGATCCTGTAAATAGGGAGGGATCCTATTTACAGGGGTAAATAGGATCAACAGAAAGGTCTAGAACTAGGGCAGTAATTCAGGGAGAGAGAAGAGGCAGGAATACAGTGACCAAGTGACCAGGAGGGGGGCGGGGGGTACACACACAGGACAGAGTGGGGGCAGAAGGTCCTGGCTGGCAGCCTCTCTCCAAAGCCAGGCCTGGGGAGGAAACCCCAAAAGTAGTCTGTTTTCCTGAGCCTTCCTCCCAGACACCCTGCCTCAGCAACCTGGCCCAGCACAGTCCCCCACTGCTAGCTGTCTTCAGAAGACTCATCCTCACACTCAGGCCCTGCAGCAACTAGTGGTTCCTATGGCAACCACCCCCCTCTGCAGGAGGAGGAAGATAGGAAAACCCACACCAACCACAGGCAAGGTCACTGGGATTATTGGAATGCAAAGAGATGCTTAAGTTCTTGACAGGGACCCAGAAAACTCTCCTACCTTCTGGGGATCCCACAGGCCTCCTCCAAAGGTAACTCCAGTCGTTCTGCCCAGTTATGCTTTTACTCATTTATTTGTGTGCTTTTCTAGAGCCTTCCACAAGAAATGGAAATAGGAGGTGGGCTCTGCCATAGCTCTGCCCATCTTGGGTTGGGGTGATCTGTCTGCTGCTACGTTTGCCCTGACAGACAGCAGGGTGTGTCCTCGCCACCTGGGTACCCTGAGGCCTCGACCCGGTGTGACATGGGGAACTGGCCAGGTGTCTGTGGCTGGCTGAACGGACACATGATGACCCCCGCAAGCCAAGCTCAAGTCAGACACTGAGACAAGTGAACTCACTGAGAGCCGAATGGAAGCGGAGGCTGGGCTGGCATGGCTCCCGCCCATGGAGCAGCGCGTCTTCACCACTGGGCCCAGGCATCCGGGTTCCCTCCACCTCAGTGCCTGCCCTTCTGCCACCCCTTCACCCCTCGGGCCGGAGGCGCTGTGGCAGCCTCCCATTCCAACCCCACTCCCGGCAGCACTGACTGCTGTCTCCCTGGCACCTCTACAAGCCCCCCCCCCCAGGGGAGCACACACCTCTCGGGTCCCCCTCTGTCCCCTGGGCTTTGCTGTCTCCCAACACAATGCCGTGCCCACCCCTTTTCGCCATTCCTTTTCAACTCTGCTGATGATCTCGGGGACCCTGGTCACTCCACTTTACAGCTACTCATTTAACCCAGACACCAAGCACTCTCGGGGTACCTAACCCCAATGCCAGGACCAAAAGGAGGGCCCTCTGGGGGCAGAGATGGTCACCATCGAATGAGGCAGATAGAACAGGGGCCCTTCCAGAATGAGCAAAAAGACCGTGGTGAGAACACAGAGGAAGGTGCGGTGCCCAGGAGGTGGCCAGTGAGCTGAGAGTGAAGACGGTGGGTGTGCACACCTGCACAGGTGTACCAGGTCATCCCGCATCAACCACGCAGACCACGGCGCTACGGAGACTGCATCACGAGTGTAGGGGGAAATGGGAGGTCAGCAGACAGCCAGAGGCAGCACTGCCTCGGAAACAAGGTTTGGAGAGAGGACTCTGGGAACAGGGTGACCCAGGGCAGCAGAACCCCGCATGGCTGGCCCCCACACTGGCCAACGGGAAGCAGTTGTCTACCAGGCATCCCGATGCCATTCGGATGGTAACCCCCCGGGAGCACCTCACGGTATCCGTCTCATCCGTCTCAATACCCAGGGACAGCAGAGCCAGGACCTGAAGGCCAGGACTCTGCAAGTGACCTGGACAAGGGTCCACAAAGGCCTGAGGCTTCTTCAGACCACAGGCTGGACGGTCCAGATTCGACCCGGTGAAAGGCAGCCGCCTCTCCCCAGCCTTGACTTGAGCACATTAAGGACTAATTCGTGGTTTTCTTATTCTTAAGGAGCGTCCTTAGAGAAGATGGAAACGGGTGGGAGGGAGGTTCACCAGGGCCACCCCTTCCCAAGGAGTAGGCACTGGCGAAAAGCATCCATTAAGTAGTCGGCAAAATCTGCCCCGTCCCCAAGGAGCCCCCACGGAGCAACCTGGAGGGCCACGCGGAGATGCTGTCCCCGTCCCGCTGTGTGAGCACCCTGCAGCCTGACCCTGCTCCGTGCCTCAGGGGTGCAGGAGACTGAAATGTCCAAAGGGCACGTGAGCAAGCCCACAACGGCCAGCCCCTCTGTGACAGTATGAGGAAAACCGCAAGTGTTCAGGTTTAAGATAAAGCCAAAGGCACCGAGAGAACAAACAGAAACGTGGCTGAGGCTCCTCAATATACACAGTTGACTTCACATTCTTCTGACATCTCAAACAACTAATAAGCACTGGCAGAGGCACCTGGCCCATGTGACCCTCGAGGGTCTTGTTCTGCTTGGGAAGCACCCTCCCCGATGCTCCCACAAGTCCCAGCAGCTCTCTGAACCCCCACCTGCCGGGGAGGGAGCAGCATGACTCTGGTTTCAGCCACAGGCCAGGTCGAGGGTTCTCCCTTCTAGCTCCCATCACCCCAGAACACTGACTTATTCTTTCAGCTCCGGGATCAGGATCAAAACCACGCGCTGCCTCCTCTCCCACTCTTCTCAGCACCAGGGGGCAGGGGAAGGATGTGTCTCCAAGAACTCGGAAAATGCTAAGAGAATCTCGCAGAAGCAGAGTGAGGAGGGGCTGGGGGAGGCTGGCAGCTGCCAGAGCAAAGGGGTGCATGAGGGAAGAGTAAGAACTTATCTGCCTGGGGCATGGGAGGGAAAGCAGGGCGGGTGCAGCCCCCAGATCACAGTGCCCCACGGTTGTTGGGGAGCTGGGAAGCCCAAAAACAGAGCCTCCTTAACTGCAGGAACCCTGCTCTTCTCCCCACCCCCACCCCCACCCACTCAACAATGCTCCTTTCTTCTTGGGCAGTGACCCCATTTGTCAGGGCTGTTCTCTGACCAAGCTGCCCTGGGGGCTGTTCCCTGCTCCCTGGGTGGCCCCTTGCTCTAGGTCACAGCCCAGCGGGCAGTCACAAGTCCTGGGGCTGGCACAGGAACCCCCTGACCAGAGGAAACCTCCCTTCCAACCCTCTGAGCTCGGGCTAAGCTGATTCAAGGGTACCTTGTGTGGTCAACATTGCACCTGCCTGCTTTACCTGGGGCAGCGAGGGGATGTCTGCCTGTATTTCAGTCATGACCA
Organism: Craseonycteris thonglongyai; assembly: GCA_004027555.1. NCBI lineage: Eukaryota > Metazoa > Chordata > Mammalia > Chiroptera > Craseonycteridae > Craseonycteris > Craseonycteris thonglongyai. Next base: position 51,404 of record PVKE010001093.1, read on the forward strand.
AGGGTTGCATTCACCCTGACTACTAACAGAAACTCACATTTCAGCAAGGATTCTTAGGTGTTTCAAGAAACATGAAGGATGGTCCGGGCTGCTGGAGGGAAACAGGCCATGACCTAACCCCAGGACGCAGCCGCCTGCCGGCTCTGACCCCACTTCACAAAGAGGAGCCAGGCCCCAGACTCAAGAACACCCCACTAAAGGTCACAAGGCTGGGACACAGACCGGGCTTCCAGAAGGGCACAGGCTGAAAACCCAAGCCACAGAAATGCCACCTGCCCCCACACGAACCCCAAATGGGACCTGGGCTGCCTGTCTCTGCACCCCAAGAGCTGAGATTCTACAGTGTCCCACAGTGGGAACAGTGGGAGTCAGGCAGGCTGGAAAAGATACCAGATGTAGCTATACAATAATGCAGATTTTAAAAAAATTGAGGGGATACTGGGATAGCACAGTGGTTGAGCACTTGCCTCACAATCACTCAATCACGAGGTCTGGGGTTCGATTCCTGGCCCTGGCCCATTCAACCCCGTATCCTGAATAGCGGCACAACCGGTAACTACCAGGAAGGCTCAGCAGTGAAAGGCCCCCAGTTCAGTTCCTGCCGTGCACGGCCCCACATCCCACTGTGTGGAATGAAACCCTGTCACAATTAATGATGTGCAACTGTGGAGACTGCTCTGGGCCCTCCCTCTTCTCTCTCTCTCACCTTCTCTCAAACAACAAAATAAATCTAAAAAAAAAAAAAAAAAATTGACCAAGTTAATATCTGCTCATTGTTAAGAGATGCTTAAATTCAAAGTTATTTTATTCACATCAGACAATTCTTCCCTGATCTCAGAAATAACCAATAATATTTTGCTACATATCCCTCCACTGTTTATATATATTCTTCCCCAAATTGGAATCATACTACATAAACAGATTTAGATCCCGCCTTTTAATTAAACATGCTACAATGAACATTTCCTATGTCATTACACATGCTTCTAAACCACTGTCATTTAAAGATCAATAAAGCATAATTCACTTACTTAACCAACTCCCTACCATTTTATAACATTTGGTTGTTTCTAAGTTGTACAATAGTAACAGAAAAAGAGGATTCAATTGCACCTCATATAGTCTTTTTTATGGGGGAGGGGGGGGAGGTAGGATAATATGCATATGTTTAAGCCTGAAAAACATTTTTTCTGAAAACACAGAGGTGAGCTCCCAGGAACTACCTAAAAATGCATTTAGTAGAAGACCTCGTCTCCTGATCCTGCCAGAAAATATGATATGCTATATCTATTCCAAAAACCTGTGACCGATTTCTTGCTCAATTCCTCTCTGAACTGATCCCTTGAAAGAAAATGTCCTCCAGTTCTGGAGTGCTGCGTGCCCTGTGCTAATGCCCATTGACCTGTGGATCCTTACCCCCAGCTCTCGTGTGGGCACTGTCGTATCAAAGCATGCCACTGACCCCTCTGGTCTTCAGTGCCCGCCTCTCAGGGGATCCAGCCCCGACCTGCCTTCAGCTCCCCCCACCCCCACTTCACGCCATGCACCTGTCAGCCAAGTGAGAGTCCTGCTCACTGCCCCCCAGAAACGCCCTGCGCACCCCACCTCCTTGTTTCCAGGAAGCTTTCTGAGGCCAATCACCTTCCACAAGAAACCTCCTCCTTCACTCTGCGCCAACATTTTCATAAACCTAAGGCTTTCAGACCCACAGACCCTGCCTGGGCGGCCCCTGAACCCCGCTGTGCTTTAGTTGCTACCAAATTGTGAGAGAGGAGGCCCTGACCTTCCCCAAAGGGTGGCTGTGAAGTAGCTCCTGACAGATGGTGGCCTCTCGGGGTCCAAACCTGGCCTAGCAGCTCAGACCCCCAGCCAGCAGTGTGACAGGCGGGTACGCAGCCTGGATGCTACTTGATGTGCTAACCCCAGTTCCCCTTGGCTTGCACCACTGCAGCCCCCAAAGTCCAGGGGTGGAGGGGACAAGGGCACTTTTACTTGTCCTCCAGCACCTCCCCCACCCTCGCCAGCCACACCCCTGGATGAGGTCAGAGTATAAAGTCATGTCCCCGCATCCCAGTCCACACTGGACGGTACCCCACCTCCAACTACGGAAAGAACATCCAGTGCGCCGTCTACTGATCAGGCCACATGTTCTTCCTCCTGAGTAAGACCACCCTAATGTTAAAAGCTATAACCTGGCCGGCTCTTCATCCTCATCCTTCCTTGGAAGGAGGGAACAGTCAGGTAATTTCACACCCATTTTACAGACCAGAGAACAGGGGACTGAGGGTCTGTGTGAGGACAGACAGGAGTGAGCCTGGGGCTCATCCTCGGGGACTCACAAAGCAAGACTGGCTTCCTGCTACAGAAGCCAGGCCTGTGCCCAGGGCCCTAGGCCATGGCCCTCTGAAATGCCAAAAGCAGCGACAACGGCCAATCGCACACTGGCCACGTGCAGGCACCTTCATATCCCAGCTCAGCCCTCACGCCACCCACCACGGTGGGAGGGACGAAAGTCATTTTATTAAAAGTTAAGGACATTAACCTTCTAGAGAATAAGTATCGCAAATGTCCTCACCCAGCTACTGCCAGAATAAGAAATTCAGACTGCCCGCCAAGGCCCATACTTTGAGGAAAGTCTTAGAAATTTCTTGTCATTGGCACAAAATACTGACCCAGGTTGGCCACCTGGGCCACAGATGGGTTCACGACACACACAGGTGTAAAAGGGGAGGGGGGGTGGTGGTGGTGGTGGCTTAAGAGGTAAAATGACTTGCCTGCAATCACACAGCTAAGGGAGGCCAGAAGTCAAACCCACCCCACTGCAGCCCCATGTGTGTAGAGAGAAGAGGGGAGAGGTAAGGGTTCCCTGGAGGGGGCAGGTGAAAAGTCAAGCCAGAGGTATTTCTAAAGGCAGGGATAACAGTGGGGAAGCAGAAGACAAGGGGGCATGGAGATTGCAAAAAAGCCTGCCCGGCTTTTTCTCTGGGGTCATGCAGTAAACATTTAACACAGGCATTAGTCAACCCACTGACCGTTCTTTCCTTTGGGGCTATTACCAACCGGAAATTCCATGCGACCCTGTCAAGCAGGGAAATGCCACGCTGGGTCCACACTAGCAGAGCCACCCCACCCCACCCAGCCCTACCCGCCTGGAAGAACAAAGTATTCCACTCAGGAATGTGCACCCAGGCCAGGCCAGCCTGGGCCTGGCCAGGAGAAGGCGGATTCTTATCTGTGGCCTGATTAAAGCCAGACTCGGTTACCAAGCCTGGAGGTGCTACAACCAGGCACCTGCACCGGAGCACATAGGGGTCCTGGAAGTCACGCTCAAACCACAAGCCCCTCTGTCAGCAGCAGGCCTGGCATGCAGCCCAGAGCCCCACTGGGAGCTGCCCCCAGCCCTTCCCACACCACCCTCCCTCGTCCACCTGACAGCTCAGCCACACCTTTCTGAAGCTCTTTGTCCCTGAGACACTTATAGCCTCAAAGTCCACTATTCAGGCACCATCCCCACCCTGAGTCCTGAGCACATGCAGTGCGTCCCGTTCCCATTCCTCCCCATTCCTTCGCAATTGGCTATGAATGGCCAGCCTCCAGACGCTCTCCTCTTGGACCCATCATCACCCAGGGAGACCAGAGCCGGTGGCTACAGGGGAACTGCGGGGGTGCGGCAGTGAAGCAGCACAGACCAAATGGCCACAGAGGAAACGCAAAGAACAGGAGCCTGGTGTGAGGCAATAGAGGCTGGCAGGGACTGTGGGCAACTAGATGAAATACCAGCAACTAAGTCCACGGGAAGAGTGTAAAAGTCCTGTGTGGGTCAAGCAAGGCACATGCAGGCCAGATACTGTCCACACCACCAGTCTGTGAGCTGGCCTACCCTCCTCTGCACAGAGGGGACAGCTGAGGCCCAGCCATGAGGAAAGGGGGAACATGACAAAAGTTCTGCCAGTAATTATGGAGCAAGTCCAGGACGAAATTCAGCCGAGGCCAGTGCTAAGTAACCCCTTCCAGCTGCTGTCTGAGGCTGGCAGCAGGTGGATGCCCTGGAATGATCCACAGGACCCTCCAGGTAAAGGACTGGGAGCTGCCCACACAAGGGCCTTAGACTGATTCACAGGCAATGACTGACCAATGCCGACCATCCCCCAACTCCATGGGGGGTCTCAGATCCTGGAGGGGCGGTGGTCGCAGGGCACCAGCAGTGCCAGGTAGGAAGAGCGGTGTGGTCTCTAGTACAGGACCAGGTGGAGGGGGCACCTCAAAGCACCCGGGCCGGTTAAGGAGGAAGAAGCATGAAAATCCAATGTCACTGTGATCTCAGGGACCATGGCAGGGGGTGGGCTCCAGGGCCAGGGCCAATCTGCTTCTGGAGCTGGGGAGGTAGGGGGAAGGGGCGTTTAAGGCCCCTGACCCTGTAAGATGTACCCTAAAAAGCCAGAACCAGCACCTGACTTCACGGCCCATGCCATGTGGCCTTTCAGCCTGAAAAGAAAACCTGTGTCTAAAGTTCCAGCTCTGATAATAATCACCAGGAGCCACTGTCCTCGCCTGGATGTGCACAACGTTTCAAGATCAAATCAAACCCCTGGGCCTCACCGCTCAGAAATAAGCAGAGAGGCCAGTTACCTCTCTGGGCAAACCCTCAGCTCCTCTGTCCTGCCTGCCTGCCATCAGCCTCCTTCCTGCACACCAGGCAGGGTCATATGGCCAGTCGGGACACTACAGGGGGCAGGGTCAGTGCAGCCTTTTAATTCAACTCCCTAATGACCCCCAAGAGCACTGCTGCAGACCAAAGCCTCCCCCATAACCGAGGCTCTTCAATGGGAGGAAAGATGGGAGGAAAGGAGACTCTATGCCTACTTAAAAGACACTGCAGCACTCAGAAGCCAATGAAGAGACCGGGTTTACATGCAAACCAGAGAACTGATTAACAAGGACCAGTAATGAAAATTAAAACTATTAGTTTTACTACTTTAAACTCTCTAATTCAGACTTATTACCGCTGCAGAACTAATTTCCGAGTCCAGTCTCTGGCCTGGAGGAAACCCAATGCACCCTGAGCCACAGCGGCCAGAGTACCCTGTCCTGCTAGCTTCACCCACTCAAAAGCCTTCAACGGCTCCCCATTGCTCCCAAACAACCACACTCACTGTCCACTGCCTCCCAAAGCAGCTCACTACACTGGCTGGACTGGTCCACTCCTGGTCCTGGAACCTGGCCCCAAGCCCTCGGCTGCACACACAGGGCCCTCTCTGCTCCCCACCCCACCCCCACCTCGCTCTTCTCTTCTGCGAATGTCCGTGTGTGGTCTGAAGCACGCCTCAGTCCTCTATCTTTACTCTCCAAGCATCTTGATCTCACCTCCCAGGCCGACTTCAGACTGTTTTGTGGGCTGTGCTCAGGGTCTCAGACCTGCACAAACGTGCTTACAGGAAATCATGCACAGGAAAGCCACACCATTAAGAGGCCACAGGCTCGTTCCATTTTCTAGAATGTAGAGGAGGAAACAGAGGCTCAGAGAACTGGCACTGACTAACCCAGGACCCCAGGATCTGCGCTGGGTCTGTCCGGCCAGAATTTCCTCTCCTAAGTGCCCCCCACCATGTGTTCTAGATAAAAGGAAACCATGACCCATATGCCTGTCATAAAAGAGATAAGACCAGCACACAGGAAATGGAGAACCAGATGGACCCGATTTAGTGCTAGAGGCTCCAGGACCCACAGGGAGGGAGGGAGAGATGGTCCAATGGACTTGGGGGGTCGGGGAGATGGGGCAACACAAAGAAAACATCTCCAAATGAGTGGTCACCTGGAAATCAGGGAATCGGTGCTTTTCCATTTCTCCACAGACAGAAGCTCCCGCCACCCTGACAATCACTGCCCCCCACCCCCACCCCCAGGAGCTGAGAAGCTCTCCAACGAACAAAACAGCAAACACACTGTTCATTATCGTGAAAGCCAAAGCTCAGTTACTAAATAACCCACCCGGGCTGCTTCCCCACATCAGTAGCTCTTGTCAGTGGAACCGCCTGAAGAATAAACCAGCAAGGGCTGTCGGTAAAACCAGGCGTCAAGGCCACGGGAGGAGTCTATTGTCAACCTCATCCAGGGGAGGCGGGACTGGCAAGCAGGTAAATCACAAAGGCCTCTCTCTCAGTGCCTGGCTTTCTTTCTCCATCCACCTCCCACTGAACCAACTGCCTCTCCCCAACATCACAGAATGGAAGTGGGGGGAGGGGATGAACTGGGAGAGAAGAGTCAGACCGATGGTCCACTCAGAAACCAAGAGCTGCCAGTAACCACCACCATCACTGTTTCTGCTTGCCTTGCATCCAAGACCTGCCCTCAACCCAGTCAGTCCCCTTGCGGAACGCTCTTCACTCACTTCTCAGACGCGTAATTCCAAGGGGTTGACCCCTAACTCACATTCAGGATGGACATGTGACTCAGGTCTGGACAATCACAACACCACGTCATCCAGACCTAAGAGACTAGTTGAAGAACAGGTGTTATGGGTTGAATTGTGTCCCCTAACAAGATAGGTGAAAGTCCTAAGCCCACTCCTGTGAATGTGGCCGTTTTTCAATACAGGGACTTTGCAGACACAATCAACCTGAGAAGTCATTAGGGTGGGCCCTGAGCCCACAAGACGAGTGCTCTTGTAAGAAGAGGAAAATGTCATGTAAAGACACACACAGAGGAAGAGGGTAGCCCCTGGGGCCGCCAGAGCTGGAAGAGGCAAAAAAGGACCAGAGGGAGCAAGGCCCTGCCATCACCTTGATTTCTAACTCCCAGTCTCCGGAACTGAGAATCAATTTCTGTTGTCTTAATTTGTTACGGACGCCTAGAAAACTAATGTAATAGGTACGTAACCCAAGAGAACCAACAAGCACCAGCCCTGGGGCTTCTGGAACTTGGGGTGACAGGAGAGTCACACTTGCTTGGAGGTGCCGGTGACCATTTTCACATGACCTGGCAAAGCCCGCCCCAACATAAACTATGTAAGGAGCCAGAAAAGTGATGACATAGTCCCAATGACATAAATTTGAGTCCTCAATGGCCTGACACCTGTCACACCTACCTCTGGGCTTTTTGAGACATACACACTCATAAACTCTATTTATTCATCTTTCCTCAAATCTTTTCTTTCATGTTGAAAATCTGTTGCTGATAACCTAAAGGGCCTCTAGGTTTTACGATACACAAGGCACAATTTGTTATTTTAACACAACATACATCCAAATGATCATGATCCCCACAGTCAATCATCATCTAAACTTTCAATAACAATAGCACTCAGCACTGGTGTCATCCTCTCTAGCACCTTCAGCCTTCAAAGTTTGTTTCAATGATGGGCAGGCCATGTCCCAAAGGTGCACTTGATCTTTTGTTTTTAAATATTTATTTTATCGTTTGACAGAAAGAAAGAGGGAGAGAGAGAAGGAGAGATAAAGAGAGAGGAGTGGGGAGGGCCCAGAGCAGTCTCCATAGTTGTACATCATTAGTTGTGACATAGTTTCATTCCACACAAGTGGATTTGGAGCCATGAAAGGCAGGAACCAAACTGGGGGCCTCCCACATGGGAGGCGAGAACCTTCGCCACCATGCTATCCTGGCAGTTACCAGTTGTGCCGCTATTCAGCACATGGGTTTGCATCACTGGACCTTGCAACTGCAAGGCAAGAGCTCAACCTACTGAGCTATCCTGGCATCCCACACTTTTAATAACAAAGAGTCCAGCCCAAGCTCAGACTAATAAGTGACAATGTATGTGATTGTACGAAATGCTGACTTAAAAGGCTTAAATCATAAGGACAGAAAGTTTGGAGAGAGGTAGGTTTTTCAGGTGTTTCAACAGTTTTTATATCAGCAAGAACCCAGACTGTTTTCCAGTTTTTATTCTGCTGTGCTTGCTATAGATATTTGTCCTATGACTATCACACCTCATGGTCACAAAATAGCTGCCACAGCTCCAGGTACCCTGTCCCCAGAAGGTATTTGGAAGGCAGGAAAAAGAAGCTAAGAGTCAAAGGGAAGACTTAAAGGGAAGACTGATCAGAGGTACATAATGTGGGTGCCCATAGCTGCAAGGGAGGCTTGAAATGCAAGTCTCTAGGCAAAGGAACAGTTTTCACGATAAGCTTGGCTCAATCACCAATGCCACTCAGAGCAAAACAGGGATTGTGCAGAAGATGGACAGTGGATATGCTGAGACAGCAATTTCCCAGATATTAAAGAATGGAGTCCATGGGCCCCTTACAAAAACCTAAAGAACCACTTCTGTGGCTTACAAATGGACTTTTTAAAGATTTATTTTTATTGTTTTTCACAGAGACATACAGAAAGAAGGGGGAGGGCCCAGAGCAGTCTCCATAGTTGCACATCATTAGCTTTCAACATGGTTTTGTTCCACACAGGTGGGAGGGGGCCGCGCGGGGCTGGAACTGGGCTAGGGGCCTCCAGCGTGGGAGGCATGACCCCTCCAGCCAGGGGCCAAACTGGGGAGCAAGAACTGAACTGAGGGCCTCCTGCATGGGAAGCACACCGCAGTTCAGCATATGGGTTCACACAGGCTATGGCCGGGATTCGATCCTGGGTCTCCAGGGCTGCAAAGCAAGCGCTTAACCCGCTGAGCCATCCAGGCTTCCCCACAAACGGACTTTTAAGGTAAGGTCAACATATACATAAGAATCATTTATCAAGGGATAGGTACTGAGATAAGGGCACTTGAGGGTCTCAGAGGTAATGGTGAGGAAGAATAGTCAACCTGACACAGGGGAGAGTCCAGGGGACAGCAAGGTGTCTGGGCACAGCCTACAGGCAGCACCGAGGACGGAGGGTTTCTGAGGAGGGGAGGGGGCCCAGGGGCAGTCAGGTAATGCTCCTTACCGATGGCTATAAAATGAAAGGTGAGCCGAGGTGGGTCACAAAGGGTGTGTGCAGGGACACAGTGATGGGGCAGTTAAGTTTGCTGGGGTCTGACTTGGGGAGTGGCAGGGCCAAGCAGGGAAGAGCATGGTAAACCACTCCGAAGAACTAAGACAACAAAGAGCAGTGAACTTAAAGCAGGGGAGTGACTCAGAGACTAGTGACAAAAGACCACTCCACAAAGGTCTGGGAAGCCAGGCAGGACAAGATGCAGGTGGGAGAGGATGAAGACCCAAAAACTGATGAGATGTGCTGTGCAGGGACAGAGGTTCTGGGCTGGCTGCTTGGGTGCAGATGGGGACAGACCCTTCATTCTGACCCAAGAAATCAGGAGAAGATGCAGGTTTGGAACGGAAGGTGGTGAGTCAAGTTATAGAACATGGTGCTTCCCAAACCTTCTAGGCTTGAGGGTGGGGGGTACAAAATCTCTGTTGGGAAGCACACCCCCTGCTCAGTTCCACCCAGATGCAGAGACAGCCTTCCTGGGGCAAACTAGGGGCTGGGGGCAGGGGGCTGGGGGCTGGGGGCTTGGGGCAGGGGGCTAGAGATCTCATCACTGCCTTAAATAGAGGCAAGCTGATCCGCTGGTTCACAAGAATTTACACAAGGAGGCCCAGATGTACCGATGTCTGAAGAAAGCCCAGTGGTTATGCTCATTCTCACATCTGTGCTCACAGTCTGTAAAATCAGAACAGAGCTTCCACTTGTAGAAGTCTTGGCTCCCAAGAGCCTCCAGCGGGCAGGAAACGGCCCCTGCTATCTGGACCACCTCTGTGCAATGGGGGTGGGAGGCAGGTACCTCCACTCCTGCTCACCCTGTAAACCGTCAGGTGTCCCTGTCCCGTCCACGGACGCCCTTTGCTCTTGAGCACTGTGCATTCCAGATGGTTCTCCAAGAGCCCCAAGTAGCAATGTCAGCCCTGTCCACTGTGAGAAAGGAACAAAGGCTGACACCAGGGGTCACGGGTCACAAGTGGGCGTCTCCTGCTGGTGGCCTCTGAAAGCTCCCCATTCACACAAGGTCCTCCTACCTGGCCCCTGTGCCCCACCTCACATGAGTAGCATCCCCCTTTTTATTCCCTTCACCCACTCAGAAAGGTGACAAAGTCCTAGAGGGCGAGAGGTCCAGTAACTAATTCTTGAAAGATGAGTCGGAGGTGGACGGGTTAGAGACCCAGGGAGCCCGCAGCACAGCCTGCCATATCCGCCGTGTCCAGCAGGTGGCGGGCCGTGAGGTTCTGGGAGGAAGTGAGTGATGCTGACCTGCGCAGACTGAAACACTCTGCTTTTTGACAATAGTACCCAGAAGGTGCTGAATGAAATTTAAAGTTGGCCAAAGCCAGGTACTATCTTCACAAAGACTGGAAGCTCAAGGGTTGGAGCAGTTTTGCTGAAGGCACAGGACCCGGCTGGCCCAGCACACAGATGAATGCATGAAGGTCTGATGAACAGTCAAGTGATCATCAAGCTGATAATGGCCAGACTCCACTCCCCAGGGCCTGCGGCTCACCTAGCAGTTCAAGGGCACTCTGCACACACAGTACCTCAGTGACCAAGGCCCTGGGAGTGGCCCAGGTTTCAGGGCCCTGGCTCTATCCTCCCGTGGTGAGAGGGAACCCGTTGTGTGGGGGGTCAGCAACTAACCTGCACACACACTGAACACAGGGCACCCCCCTCGGTTCCTCACTGAGCCCAGTTTGGGAACTGCTGTGCAATCCCCCTCTGGCCAGCCCCAATCCAATGAGCCGGGAAGCCCAGCCTGTGCCTCCCAATCCCTTAGGAAGGGGAGTGGGAAGCTGCAGACAGAGCCGTTTTTGCATCTGAAAGCTGCCACTGTTCCAGACAGGGGGGTCACTGCCACACCTTTGGCTGAGGAACCTCAGGAACAACAGCCCATTTCAAGAACAACTCAGAGAAATTCTAGCGCATTTCATTCCTGAGAGCCGCCAGAGCTTGCTAGGGAGGAGCCATGATCTCTGCCTGGGGGTTCACGTGGGGGTGGAGGTTAAGAGCAGAACACCCTCAGTTCAAATCCCAGCCCTGCCAATTAGTAGTGCTGTGCCCCTAAAATTTCCACATCTAAAGGGTGGAATAATTAAATCATCCCTACAGCTCATAGACTGTCTTGGGGCTTATCTGAGGGATCTTTGCAAGTGCTTTATAAACCACTCCCAAATGTTAGCTGTATTTACACTGATTTTATTACTGGGCTTCTAGAAGGGCAAGCACAGCAGACTGAGTCCCCACTGAAGGTCTCTTATGACAGATGCCAGGCTTCTCCCACCAGGATCCCAGGAGTCTGGGCTCCATACAGGGTTCAAGTCCATGTCAGCCCTGGCTGACACCCTTACCCAGAAAAGTCTCGTCTGGGTTGTCCTTATCTTGGGGGTCCCATTTGTCCCAGTGGGAGTAAAAATAGAACCCCCAGAGACTACCTGAGAGTGACTCAATGGGCTGGAAGTTCACCTGGTCTCCTGGCTGATGACCAAACCATCTACCTCCCCAAGCCCACCCAGCATTCAACACAATACCTGCCTGTACCACCACCCTCCTCCCAAACCCAGGATCCCCAAGAGGCTGGTGGCTCAGACACAGAGGAAATTTGCTGTATCCCTCATACCCAGGTTCAGTCCCCCACTCAGAGTGCAGGCAGTGCCATGTAGGAAAGGGAGCAGAACCCAATCCCCCAGACACCCCAAAATAAAATGTGGAAAAAGCTTTGAGGGCTTTCTGAGTGGTGCTCTCTGCCCATGGCTTAAAACCAGTTATCCTCAGACAGGGGTCCTCAGACCGGTAGCATCACCACCACAAGAAAACTTGTCAGAGACATGAGGAAACGCTCAGCAGTGAGGCCACCACCTCCTAGATCATGCCTGTGCAACCCGCGGCCCAACACAAATTCATTAACTTTCTGAAAACATTATGAGATCTTTTTGCAATTCTTTTTAGCTCATCGGCTATGGTCAGTGTTAGTGTATTTCATGTGTGGCCCAAGATAATTCTTCTTCTTCCAGTGTAGCCCAGGGAAGCCAAAAGGTCATATATCCCTGACCTAGATGAAGACACTCTCCTGGGAATTCTGATGACACTCAGGGTTGAGAACCAAGGCTTTAATCCAATGACCTTCACCCTGGCTACAAATCAGAACAACCGAGGGACCAACATAAACCAATGCTCAGGACCTACCCTCCACCCGAAGATCCTGATTTGACCAATGCTGTCCATTGGGTGTTGCTTTGTTAAAGTACTTTAACAAGAATATGAGAGCCCCAAGGACCTTTAGGGCAGTGAGACTATGCTGCCTTATGGTGCTCGGGTGTAACTATAATATGATACTACAATGGTGGCTACACGGCAGTACATGTTTGTCAAAACCCATAGAATGGACACCACCAAGAGTGAACCCCAGTGCAAACTGTGGACTTTGGGTGAAGACGTGTCAGTGGAGGTTCATCGACCATAACAAGTGTGCCGCTCTGGTGTGAGATGCCGACAGTGAGGGAGGCTGTGCCTGTGAGGGGGACTCTGCCCCTTCCACCTAATTTTGCTGCGAACCTAAAACTGCTCTAAATAATACAGTCTATTAAAAAAAAAAAATCTCCCAGGTAACTATGATTCAAGTGTTCTGTGGAGCCTGGACTGATGGCAGCCATGCAGGACAGTCAGGCCTCAGTCAGCGGTAAGACTACACCGGTCTGGAAGTCAGAGAAGATCCTAGGAGAGAAGTCGCCTGTGACTCAAGGAGGAAGCGAAGGGCTGGGGAAGGAAGAAGGATAGGAGGGCTTTCCTGTAGCCCACCCAGCGATTCCTTCATTTCAACCCTGCTTTTTAACATCTTCCTTCCCCACATCCACCTTCACCCCTCCCTTGGGTGTGTCAGTGAGTCAAGTGCTGGCCCAAGTCACTCCACTTGGAGTCCACCATCGTCCCCACTTTCTAGCAGGTGAACGTGAACAAGTCACTGCATGTACCTACTGTGACCGCAGCTCCCCCATCTGTAAATACAGGGCATTAAGAGGACTGATGGGACACAGGGCTTGGCGCAGGGTAAACGTACAAGCGTAGGCAGTTATAAACTAGCTGGTGCAGACTGGAGTCCACGCCTGTTGTGTGGAAAACAGAGCGTAGATGCTCTCATCTCCTGCCAGCACCACCTCTCTGGCTTGGAGGCCAGTCAGAGAAGAGAGCACGACAGGGAATCCTGTACCTCCATGCCCACATTCCCAAAGACAGGCTGGAACCACGGGACAGAAGCACCCACATTCCCCATTAACCTAGTACCTGTGCTAGGTCAGGGGCTGCGAGTGCACAACCTACACACCTGTGCATACAGCTGGGCTCCAGTCCTATGAGGAACAGAAGGATGTCCTTGGGGTACTGGCTTACCACCAGGATGATCTCTCTGGGAAGCCTGGATGCCCTGTGGCAAGGGGAGCCTCACCCCAGAGGGGAACCCCAGGAGGGGCCAGCCCTGTCCTAACAGGCACTCGTGCTTCAGCACCAACATTCTAGGGAGGACCAAGGGCACATGCTCCCGGAAACAGCTCCCCCTCTGCCTGCCATGGCTTTTTTGCCCTCTATGTTTTCTAAGCCTTACACTGAAGTGTAGCATACAAGAAAAAGCGTGTACCACAAGTGAGCAACCTGACGAATATTCACAAACCGACACCCGAGAGCAAGACTGAGAAGAAAACTCTGCAGGACCCCAGAGGCTGTGTAGTCCCCAAAGGCACTGCCTTCTATCCCCACGGAGTGGAACTTCACGTAAATGGGATCCCATGTTAAGTGCTCTTCTGGGTCTCACGTCTCTGGATAAGTGACACATCCATGGGTCCCCTGTGTGTTTTGCATGTGGCACCCACCATTGTACAGGATTCCATCATGTGAATATAGCACAGCTTATGTATCCATTCTACACCTGATGGACATGTGGGCTGTTTTACTCTGAACACAGCTGCTCGGAATACTGTATATCTATCTACTGGTGGACATGAACACTCCTTCCTCTTGGGTATACGAGGGCTGTCCAGAAAAAAATCCAGCCATTGTCAATATAACGAGAACAGTTACATGGCTGGATACTTTCCAGACAGCCTTTGCGTATCAGGGGCAGAACTGTAAGGGCAAAGGGTACAGTTTTAACCAAGCTGTGTTCCAAAATCCCCCCATCAATCTCCAGCCCCTCACCCCGCTTGATTTTCCTCCCTACCCCTCTCCACAATCTCACTCACTTCACAGGAGGGCTGTCCGGAAAGTTTCCAGCCACATAACAGTTCTGGTTACATTGACAATGGCTGGGCTTTTGCCGGCAGCCCTCAGGGACAGTCTCCCACCCTTCTAGAGGTGGATGTTCCCTGAGGGCAGAACCCCAGCACAGACACTCAATGAGCTCCTGCACTCTCACCTGTACACCTCTCAGCACCCCCTCTGCTCCCATCCCCCACAGGCCCATCCTCATTCAGTCCCTAGCCCCAGCTGCCCCTCACTCTACCAGAGACTGAGAGCCCCGGCAACCACTGCCAGTCCTACCAAACAGTGTCCCTTCCCCGGGACAGGGCATCCGGGCTCCAAGGAAAAGTCCAGTCTCAAGGCTTCGCCCTCTGAAAACCAGCAGACTAAAGTGGCATCCTGAGTGCTGGTGGCAGGCCACGCCCCCGCGGAAAGGCAGGCAGGCAGAGGACCCAGGGAGTGCACAGTCAGGGAAGAGCCGGGGAGGTGGGCTCTGGAGAAGCTGGACCTGGCCCAGTCCAGCCGAGAGGGAAGGCAGAGAGGGCTTCAAGGAGGAGGAGTCTCAGGAGCGGCTTCTACTGAACCGGCTCAAGAGAGAAGGCTGGGGGGGGGGGGGGGCAGTGCACGCAGTCTGGTGCATATAAGGTCGGGGGATGGGCCAGATGAGGCTGAGGCCAGGTTATGGGGCGATGTCCACTGTTGGCAGAGCAGAGACAGAGTTAGAAAGATCACAGAGTAGGATGGTGGGGGCGACAAAGAACCACCAGCCCAAGGCCTCTGGGCTCTGTCCTGAGGGTGCTGGAGCCTCGGGGGTGTCCCAGAGATGTCCCCAACAGCAGTGTGATGAGCACAGGCAAGAAGGCACCTGACATCATTTTGAACTGCAGGCTCCGACCCAGCAGGTCTGGGGGAGTGTGTGCATTTCCCACAGGTACCCCCAGGTGCAGTTGCTGCAGGTTCCCAGACCACACTCAAAGCAGCAAGGGATTGTGGGAACACTAAAGAGGAGAATGGAGCCGTGCAGGGGTGAGGTAAAGCTGGAATGGAGTCCAGAGCCTTAAACAGCTCACCAAGGCCAGACCTCAGTGCAGCAGCCACAGTTCTGCTTCACACCACCAGCCCATTCCAGAACCTTCCATAACACCTCAGAGCACGGCCTCTTCTCCGGAGCCTCAGACCCCAACATTGCCGTGGCAACAGCCCACAAACATGGGAGACCAGCCTCAGTGTCATAAACAACCCTGACAGATTCAATAAATATAAATGTACTAGAGCAATTTGTGGGGAATTTATGAGAAATTAAAAATTCAGCTTGGACAATAAACAACCCATTTCAGAATCTGCCCCACTTAAAAGTTAAATAAACGGTATGCGAGCATATTTTCAGCATGATGTGGCAAGGGCTTGCCAGGAATGCTCCCCGCGCCTCCAAAGTTGGGTGCTGGGGGCGGGGGGGGGCACCCACACATCCGCTCACCTCACAAGGTGATTTACAGCATATAAAGCACCTGCACCTGTGTTTCTCGACCTGGTCCTCCCCAAAGCCACCTGGGAGACGGCGAGGCAAGTATGATTAGCACTGCTATGACGACGAGCTTCGCAGTTGACTGAAGCACAGGGACTTGCCCAAGGTCACACAGCTGGGCGAGGTCAGAGACAGGATGCAAACCCAGATTGGTCCAGCTCTAAAACCACCACGCACACACAGGCAGCCACATGGGCATGTGTTACACACGAAAATTGTACTCAGATGAACTGGGGAACTGGCTGAATTCTCTAGAAATCTGCCCTAAGAGCAAGAAAGGGGCCTGTTTCAAATGGATCAACAAATTCATCCACACACACACACATACACACTCACACTTACTCGCCACCCAAGGAAGCAGGAATGCTCAGATCCCTGACTCTTCAATGTGAACATGGCACCTTCACCAGGCTGTCTTCAAAATGAAAGAAGTAAGGAGGCAGAGATGGAAAGAACACACTGGGGGGATTGTGCACCCCTGCTTTCTGAAGTCAGCTGTTCACAGGAGGAGTGAGATGGGGTCCCAGAGATCCCATCAGGGCCCAGGGCTCCTGCTGCCCAGAGAAGCCGCCAGCGCCAGCGGCACTGACGTAATGCCCACTCCTCCCACGAGTGCCACACAAGTCGGGACACCAGCAGGCGCCCGCCTAGTTATTCTCTCCAGGCCTGCAGGCTCCTTGACCCAGTGCCCAGTCGAGTGACACACTAATCATCTAGTAGCTACAAACAGGTGGGGAAGGCACCAGCTCCAGGCACGCTGTGCCCGCAGGAGCGCTCCCCAGCTTCTGCACAGGCACCCCCCTTTCCAATGCAGTCTAGGGCTGTCTGTCTCCCTGCGACGTGGGCACCAGGATGGTTGGAGGCTTGGTCATCTTAGTATCCCCAGGGGCAGGAGGCCTCCTGCCAGGGGCCTGGGTATACAGCCAGCTCAGCCCTCCGGGCTGGCCCTCCCAGGTCCCCTGTGGTCACTGTGCAGTGGACCCTTTTCCTGTCATCCAGTTGGTGCAGCAGATCCTTTGAGGGCGCTGACACACTCCAAGGACTGGGGCCCTGCAGGGGCTGGTCCTTTCCTCCTTGTCAGGGCTACCTGGGACAGAGGGCAGGCAGGCCCAGACCCCCCCCCCCCCAGAGGGGCTGCTCTAACCAACCCTTCATAGGGTGGTCCCCAAGGGAGCCAGGGGAGGGCGCCATCAGGTGGGGGGATCTGGAGAAAAAATGATAAATATAATTTATTATTTATAAACCCAAAAGAGATAATCACAGGCTGTGCCAATGGTATCAGGACCAGATGTTCAACACAACACTATTTACAACGAGACACCAGAACTGTCACCAAAGGCCACTAAGAGAACTCAACAACGTCAATTACAGAGGCACTGGCATGCAGCCATTAAGAAAACAAGCCTAAGTAGAAAGCTTAACAGAAAGGGGAAATGCTAACGATATGCTAAGTGTATTCGTGGGGAACATATTACAAAAGAATACAGCTTTGCTTAAAATCTACAAATACATGCTCTATTTCTATGCACTGAGCAAAACTCAGAGGACACGTGAAACGTGCCTGCCCGGCTCTCTCTGGGCAAACTCTCCTGGACCTTCTGGAAAGGTATTTTCAATCCTCTGCAAAAGGGTCAGAGAATCACACGGACTGAGGTGGGCTCTGGTCGGCAGCCCTGGCCCCTTGTCAGCTCCATGCTATTTGCAGCAGCAGATGGGTCCAGTCAGGCTGTCCTGGGAACAGACTAACTAACTCATGGTCAAGGCCAAGACCTGGCCAAGTCATACCTCCAGGTGTTTTATCTTCTCCCCATCAGACAAATGAGGGCACTGAGGCCTCAGACAGCAAAGTTAAGGAGGCAGGGGCCCGGAGCTGGCCTGGGACACCCACGTCTCTATAATAAAGTGAAAGCCTGGAACAGTCTGCCCGGAATATTCAGTCAGCACAGTCTTATCAAGCCCAGGCTTCAGGGAGGGCCAGGCTCCCATTAATCAAGTTCAATAAATGTGTCCCCAGCCCTCACTGGGTATGTCCCCTCTCCTGTGCCAGGCTCTCCTCGCCCCAGGCCACACTCCTAGGCCATTAGCGCAGTTCCAAAGGCATCCTTTCCCTTCCAGGCTTTTGATGATCCTATCAAAACACTGCCAATAACGTATTTCCACTTGGCAAGTGCTGCAGCAAAAATATTGCCCTGGCAGGGAGGAAGGAGTGAGCCAAGGGCTTCTCCATGCCAGAAAACCCACCCCTCCCGCCCAGGGCGCCAGGGGCTCCCGGGCATGGGAGACTCAGAGGCAAAATTTCTGCCCAATTAGACAACGGGTGGGCTTCACAAGACCACTCAAGTGATCTTGAGAGCAAGAAAACCAATGAGCTGCTCAGAGGGCCTTCTCACCTTCCGTTGCCTCGTCTCACTTTTTTTTTTTTTTTAAGATTTATTTTTTTTGTTTTTGACAGAGAGATAGACAGAGACAGAGACAAAGAGAATGGGGAGGGCCCAGAGCAGTCTCCATAGTTGCACATCATTGGTTTTTCCACATAGTTTCATTCCACAGGTGGGCACGGGGCTGCACAGGGCAGGAACTGGGCCGGGATCTCGCCCCAGTGAGAGCTGAACTGGGGGCATTCCCCAGTTCAGCATATGGGTCCGCATGGGCTGGGGCCGGGATTCAATCCTTGGTCCCTGGGGCTGCAACGTGAGAACTTAACCCACTGAGCCATCCCAGCTTCCCCTCCTCATCTCACTTATCAATGTAGTTCCTATCTGGTAGATGAGCTCAGAGAGGTTTTACCACTTGCCCAGAGTTGCACAGCTACAAAAAGGCCGGGTCACCAGACTCAGTCCAGGGAGGCAGCCTCCTGAGCAGAGAAGGCACCGGCTTTGCCATCACACACCCTGGAATCTACCCCCAGATCTGCTTGTTGCACACTCACTGGGCAGCACAGGGCAAAGATGCCACCTGTCTGAACTTCAGAGCTCTCACCTGGCAGGTGGGGTGCAGGCAAAGCGCTAAGAGCAATTACCTGGGAGGGTTCACAGCCCAGCCCAAAGGCACTGGAGCATTTGGAACTGTCACGTGGCATTGCAGAGCTCTGACACAAGCTTACTAGGTGGTTCCCTCCAAGACAGTAAGTAACCTAGAGAACCCAGGAGCCCTGAATGCTCCCCGGGGACACCTGACCAAAGCCTCGCCCCCATTCCCAGCAGAGCGCTGAGCGCCTCCCAAGTGGCTTCTGTGGAAGTGACGACTGGCCCTGCTCCACCGCCAAGTTCCCGGGACACAGGGCGAGCCGGGATCTCCTTATAGGGTATGCTCTGAGGCCATTGCAGAAAGTTCAAAAAGGAATACTGCCTGCCAGCCATGCTGAAAGCGGGCCTGCATGGAAGGGGAGCAACTGGCTCCCCGGAAGGGCTGCCCGCCTGCCACTTACACAGGACATCAGAGAAACTGGGAGAAAGATGGGGTCTGTGGTGGCTCTTGGGGAGAAAGACAGAGCCAAGGTACAGCCCTGGGTTCACGAACTTCTGGAAAAGCCATGAAATCTCGGCTGCACACTGACTCCCAAGGCCAATGCTGAGCCGGCCCACTGCCTTTGGGGGTATTTCTTGGATTTTTTTTTTAGACAGTTGCTTGAGTGCGACAGTTGCTTGAGTTCCAATTAGCAGGGAGTCTACTGTATATTCTTTTAAAAATATTTTCCACCAAAAGAATCATTTCCTTGGAGAAATAGCTAATTCTAGGTCTGGGACACCTTAGCAAGCCAGAAAGCAAGGAAAATATCTACCTTTAATGGGGTTATGCCAAAAGGACACCAGCCAATTAAAAAGGCTTCCTGTAGCCAAAGATGAGGCAATATGAGCACAAACAAAAAACAGGGGAGCCTTCTCTGGCCAGGGTCAGAGTCAGCACCCCTCAGAGGCGATGCTTCACCCCATCCTGGTTGGCCCCAGTGAGATGCAGAAAGAGACAGAGTGAATCAGCCTGCGGCCCTAAATGCGCACAGCCATGGCAAGCTCTGTGAAGTCCCAGGTGCACTGCAACCATCCATCCATCCTGCATCCAGGAGCAGGCTGCCAAGTCCAGGACGGGACACCTCAGCTGGGACCTCGCTGGACCACGGCAGGAAAAGCCACCTTGTCAGCCCTGCTCTGAGCAAACCAAGTGGACAGAATTTACATGGCCGACAGTTCCGGCTTCTTTACCAATCGACGTGGGGTTCTGTTACTAAGGAGGAATGGGTGTTGGGCCGTAGTTAGCTGTGTCTGGCACACTCAGGCTCTGAGAGGCGTAGAATTGGACAAGTTAGGTGAGTCTAAACGGGCTATCGTGTAGTTGAATGACTGGAGAGATGAGCCAGAACGAAAGGCTCTGTCCTGTTGAATACGAGGTGACAGCATATCCAGCAAGAAAGACCACGCTTGACAGCCTGCTGGCCACCAGGTGCTGATGCTCAATTCTGATCAAGGCGATGTAGGCAGCAGCATCACCTGGGACTTCTGGGGAGGCCACCGGATGAGAACAGTCAGTGTGACATGGGGGTGCCCTATTCCCTACTGCCTCCCTACCTGGAATGTAACAGGATGGCTGACGCCCCCGCAGCCATCTTCAGCAAGGTGGTGACGAGCCTAGAAGCCAGTGTGGAGGACGGCGTGGCACACACACAGAGAAAAGGGTTTTGTACAACGTTATGAAGCCCTAAGCTGCCTGCATCCAGCTTCTCTGACACAGACAGAAATAAACATACTGTCTTATCTGGACCACTGTTACTTCCAACCTGCTACTACTGGCAGCTACATGCAAATCCTGATGGCTCCACAGCCAAGCTATAGGTGCACAGGGTGCTGGAGAATGGGAGCTGGCCCAGCTGAAGGGGCTGGGGGTTGGGGTCCAGGAGTGGCCCCCCTAAAGTACAATGTCCTTGCATGAAAGACTCATGGCTGCCCTGCTTCTGCTTCTCTTAGAATTGTCCCTTTTCATTCAGGTCAAGACAAAGATTTCCTACTGTAGCACTGACAAGGTTCTTCAGCATTTTAGGAAGGAGGTTCTGTCCTCTCCACGTTGTTAGTCCTCCTCCTGAGGACTTCAGGGCTCTTCTCTGTGGCAGCAATCTCATTTCCCTACACGCACTGGCTGCCAGGAAGCTCAGAAGTACCCGGTGTGCCCTCATGGCAGCAGGCACAGCCATTCATTTCACACCCACCCTCTCTCTCTTCCTTAGCCTTGGTGTACTTATTCTATTGGAGAAAGAGTATTAAAAAAGCATACAGAACACTAGAAGCCAGGAATATCCCTAGACTATAAAACTAACGACAGCAACTCACTTATCTCTTCTGGGAATAGTTAAAATGGCAAGTAAATTAGCACTTCGTCCGAACAAGGACACCTCCGGTTCATGTATACTTTCTGACCTTTCAAAATGGTGCTACACGGTATATCAACCTGTTGCTGAAAAAAAAAAAATACCAAGACCTCACACCCAGCCCAGCCTCTACACTCTATCAAGAGCAGATTAAGAACCTCCCACAACATACAAATGCGCTGTTATTCTATTCCCTCCGTTCAAAGGCACCATCCGTCAGAACTATCACATTAAATGCTCACATCTCAATTTCAAAAGTACTAAAAGGTTTTTAAATAGGTGGTAAAGAATAGGGGGGCGGTGTATGTACACAAAGGAAAAAGAAATGGAGAAGTTAACAGTGATTACTTCTGAAGAATGAGATGACAAACTTTTTAAATTCATGTTTCTGTATCATTTTGTCACTTTCCTCTGGTTTCCAGATATCTTGCTACGATACATCTATCAGCCAGAATGTATGCGAGGTGGGCAGGGCCCCCAGAAGTTGGGAGTTTATTATGAAGGAGGCAAAAGCACGCATCACATGTGATTACACCAGGAAACGGCAGCTTCTGGCCCTACAGGGCTGGGTGCAGGGCATGCAGGAGGGGCTCTCTGGGTGGGGTATCCAGGCTTTGAGTGGCCATGAGCTTGGTCGGACAGATGGGTAAGTGTCCACCGCACGGGATGGACAGGCAGAGGGGACATGGCCGGATGCCGGGACAGGCTGCATGGAGGGGCAGGCTGGGCTCTCTGGAGTGGGAATAAACCATCAAGAGTTTTTGTGGACCCCTCCAAGGAAGGGGTCTTCACTCCACGCCGTGGGCACTGCAGCCCAGAGGAGATAAGAAGGGCTTGTTTGAGAAAGAGCTCTGTAGCAGCTGGGCAGCAGAAGAGCTCAGTCCAGGAGAAAGAGCAGGACACCCCGAGCAAAGGCATGCAAGGAAGCACTGGTTTCGGAAGTGATTCAAAACCAGCAGTGGGACGAGGCAATTAAGAGAGGGACCGTGCACAGAACCGGCGTTTTGGGCTGGACCACCAGCTCTGCCTCCTGCTACCCTGAGGGACTGGGGCAAGTTCTTTCTGACTCAGTTTCCTCATGGTAAAGAGCGAATAATACTAGTGGCTAAGAACAGTAGTTCCCTGGATTACTATAAAGATTAAATGAGTTAATACATGTAAGTGCTTACAGAAGTTCCCAAACACAGAAAGGCTGTGTTTGCATTTCCTTTGATCATCTCCCGGACTATTGTGATGAGCACTCCAAAGGAGGCTGCAATACGAACAACGCCTCAGGACTCAACCAAATACACATGTCCATGCACACACGGCAATGCACACACGGCAATACACGCACACCCATTCATGCATGAGCATCCATTCACGCAAGCCCTGGCTCCTAACAGCCACCTCAAGTCCTAGAGGCTGACAGGATGACAGCCAGGGCCTTGAGCACCTGCCACCCCCCCAAACCCCAGTGCTGTCCGTCACTCACCTCCCAGAGCTGGAAACTACCCCAGCGCAGGCACCACAACAGACCCAGGAGGCAGGTCCCACCACCTGGCAGGGCCCCAACCCCGCCCCCCAACAAATGGCCCTCCTAGAAGCTAAGAACAAGGCCTAGTCCTTAGTCTCCAGAGACACACGCTGAGACGTCTGCAGGTGACGGATCAATGGAGTGCTGCCTCAAAACCGTCCAGGGGGACAGGGCCCCCGTGAATCGGCATTGACCATATGCTGATGTGCATCACGCTGAGGGACGGGCACATGGGGACTCATCAAACTGTGTTCTCTAATTTGCTGTGTCCTGTGATTCTTTTCCATAATAGGAAGTTAAAATAATAATAAATAAGCCCTCTGGAACCAAACTGCCTAGATTCCACTCTCAGCTCCTCCAGTCACTAACTCTGCCACCTGGGGAAAACTACATAACCTTTCTTTGTTTCAGTTTCCTCATTTATAATAAGGAAATGTAACAACAGTACATACCGAACAGGCTTGCTGTAAGGGATAAATGAATCAATACCGCAAATCCTCTGACTGTGGCACACACAAAGCAACTGCTTGATCAGTGTCAGCCGAACTGATCAAGCCGTACTGAGTGGCAGGTGACAGCCCCACACTCATCCTTACAGGGCATTAGCTGCTGCCAACACTGCTTGTGTGACCCGGGGTCCCCCAGATCCCGTGTCTAAGCACAGGACAAGACATGGAAACACTGCAATAACCACCACCAGAAAGTCACTGGCCAGGGACACACTCGTGTGCACACTGCAGGTGGGAGTGTGGGGACAGTCTGCAAGCCACAGGTGCCACCACACTGTGAGCTCCTGAGGCCTCAGACTCAGCAATGCCACGTCTAGAAGTCAATCCAAACAGAGTACCTGGGATGTGAGCGAACACTGAGGTCCAAAGACACCCAGGGCAGCACTGTTTGCAACATGGCAAGGCGGAAACCTCCTAGGACCTGAGGCTGCAGAGAAAGGGTCCCAGACGCTGGGAAAGTGACACCATCACCATCAAGGTCACTTCCAATGTGATTAAATAGCATGAGCACATCTTCATCCATCCCCCACATGCAAGTCACAAAACTATGGACACAGAAAAACCCAACTTGTATTTATAAAATATGGAACAAATAGCATATTTTGGTAAAGATATGAGGCAAGTTTGAGAAAAACATACCAAAAGAATTGTTTCATGACTGTCTCTGGGTTTGCATTTTTAGGCCTGTCGTAATGCCCTAAGATTTCAACAAGGAGCACATTATTTCTTAACGAGGAAAGAATAACAGATTCTGTTTCTGAACAACAGAGACCCGCAGGGCCCGCTCTGTCCTGTGTGGAACAGATCAGAACTCAGTTTGCTCACTGAGCAAACACAGAACACACACTGGGTCCAGGGCCTGCCCTCCTCAGACATAAGAAAGTTCTGGCCCAGGAGGGCACGTGAGCAGGCAGCTCAAGCGTGGGGGGAGCAGGGATGGTGTCAGGGGCAAGGTGATGTCTGAACAGGTCTAACAGCACAAATAGAAACATGAGGCTGGGGAGGAGGCTGGAGAGGAAGACTTCAGCTTCTTAGTGAACTGAAAGATTCAAGGAGGCGTCACGGTCTGTGACACTGAGCTGAAGACACAGGTCTCATCGGGAGGCCAGCCGTGCACCCAGCCGGGCACGGAATATGGTCCAGGACCTTCACATCGATGCCCCATCTCACGCAGTCTCAGGCCCTGGACCTGAGCAGGCCCCAGGAGGTGGCCTCCAACACAGATGATACCCACTGCTTGCACTAAAGCCTCTGCTACTTTAATGTGTACCCTGCTTACTTGGGGGTGCAGACCAGCAGCTGTGGGCTGGCACCCTCCCCAGCTCCTGGGCGGTGGTAATGGCCATGCCAACACCTGCAGACCACTCTGGACAACCTCACCCCAGAACAACCTCAAAACAGGCGGCCATTTTCCAAGCAGACTCTGCTTCTGGCTCTTTCCATCCATCCCTTCCTATTTGCCCACATTTCTCCTTCCTTCTCTGCTTCATGAAGGGCTTTCAACACTCTGAAGAGGCTGCTAAAATCAAGGAGATGGGGTCCCGACTCCATGTGGAATGGAACCAGAACGTACGCCCAGGCACCCAGGGGCATGGGCACCCAACTTCCGTGACAGGAACAGTTTGTTATTTTTTAAGACTTGCTCGGGTTGACTCAGCCAGTCAAAAGCTGGGGAAAGAACACCCAGCCCTGAGAACCACAGCCCTCTGAAGGCACACAGGACTGTGCTGATGCTGGACAGTTTCTATTTGCAACAGCAAGCCTCCAGAATAAAAATAAAACTGACAGAACTGAAACCGTTTGGGAGACGTCGACGCCACTTACCATCTTGTAAGCAAGCTCTCACGTTTGTCCTCATAACAGGATCTCTTTTACTGGGTATGACAAACATTTGACATCAGAAGACCTTAATTTATATATTATTAACTCTTCCTCCTGGCCCATGTATTATTATAAAAAAACATGATGATGACCATGCGTACTCATAAACTCCTCTATTTATTTGTTAAATACAAGGGCAGTCTGGAAAGTATCCAGCCATGTAATATGAAAAATAGAGGCATTTATGGCTAGATTTTTTTCCAGACAGCCCTTGGGTATCTCCTAAGTAAATGATTGAGAATAAAAACAATGTTCAACGTTTTAAAAAAAGAACAAAAAATAAACCTACATTTCAAATTTAAAAAAAAATGGAATCTTAAAAAAGGAATTAAGCTAAAATCCACAATAGTTAGAAACAAAAACAAAATGTTACTCTGGGGTGAGGGTGCATTCTGTACACTAAGCACTATAGTTTCTACACAACACAGATTCAGCTAGAGCAGTATTCACCCCCTGCCCATAAGACACATCTGTTCATAACAAAGGATGAGGAAAAAGAAACTTGTTCCTTGAGCTTCTAGTAGGTGTCTTAGATCCTATGTGGTGAGTGTCACCCCCATTTTAAAGATGAGGAAAGTAAGGTCACAGTCAGAACACAGACGATGACAAACTCAAGGTCAAGCACAGCCAAGAACAGTCTACATCCCAATAATGAACCCAAATGATCACGTGGGCACACTCTGCGCACAGAGCCAACTTCCCGACCCTGTGGCCACCACTCCCCGGAGGTGCTGCATCTGCTGTCGGAGATCAGGGTCACAGTCACGCTTGGGGGCCTTCAGGGAGCCCCTGCACGTGAGGGGGCAGGATGGTTGCCATGGGCTCTTTCAGCAGCAAGGATGCCAGCCTCCCCACCTCCCCCCAAAAAACACCAAGACAGCCGACATTCCCAGAGCCCCTTAGGCCTGGCTCCAGCGCACCTGGCAGAGGGAGGAGATGGCAGGAAGAGTGTGCACAGGTGCCCAACTACCAGGACTTCAGCTACCTGGGAAAAAATACCAGTGAGGGCTCCAAGGCCAGCCTGCTGGGGCGCCCTGGAGACAGCAGGGCTGGCGAGGGAACCCAGCTGGGGACTCATCATTTGACACCTTTAACTACGTAGCTTCTAAAACAGTTTTTAGACCCTGTGAAAGCATGACCTAAGCAACATGCGTACTTTTAAGCTGAACGGAGAGCTTAGCATCTATAATCCTTGGAGAGAAGCACACTGCTCAGCCACGTGACTCTCCCTCTGGCTCCAGAGGAGGAAGGCAGCTATTTAAGTTACGTTGCCTGTGCTCCACAAAGCAGCCTTCCTCTCCTGCTGCCCTTCCTGTACCCCAAGTCTGAGCACTGGCTCCTCACCCGCCACATTCACCTGGGAGCTACCACGCCCTGCCTCCTGTCTCCCCAAGCTCTCCACTACTAGGTTAACTCCAGACTGACCCGTCTCCCCCACTAGGCTGTGGCCCCAGCCTCCTACCAGAAGACCCAGCTCCTCGCCCTCTAGCCCCCCCTGTGGAAGCCCCCCAAGGGCCCTCCCAGTAGGACCTTGCCCAGGGGCATCTAACTGGAGCATGCACCTCTCCTGGACAGAAGCCCCTCGATGCCCGCTGACCCAGCGCCCCCTGAAGCTCGCCAGCCACTCTTGTGGTCTGGCCCTGCTGCCCTCTATAGCCTGGCCCCTTGCCAATGCCCTCATGGCCAAAGCTCCAGAGCTTCCAAGCCACTGGCAGTCAAAAGACCCCAGGCCCAGCCTCTGGGTCATCTTTCACGTGGCACTCCCTGCCTGCAATGACATTCAAACACCTCAACTCCCCTGCTGGCCCCTGTGTCCTCACAGGCCCCTACACAGCACAGACAAGCCCCCCAGCCCTCGGGGCTTGCCTGTGAGCCCGGGGCACTCATCACTCCATGGCCCACTGCAGAGGCCGGGCACCCAGTCCTCCATCAGCCCTGCACCCATGGCCTGCTCTCCGCTGCTTTCCTGGTCTTTCCTTCTCTGCTTGATCGGCTGCCACCCAACTCCCTTCCCTGAATGGTTTGTGCAGGAAGAGAGTAAAGGCAGAGACAAAGAACTGCAGCATCTCAAGCCACTACTCTGAGACCCCCAGCAAGGACCACTGCCCACCTACCCGCCTGGCAAGCTGGGGGAACGCTTGCCTCCTCGCCTACTCGGGAACCAGCGGCTGCTCCTGGGGCTGGGTTTCATAATGTCTGAATTCTCACGGAATTTGGAAGGAGGACAGTGAACCTAAATCAGCAACAGTACTTCTCACACTCACAGCTTGCTCATTTGCATTTTAACATAAAACTCCAACCCCTTGCATGTTACCAGTCATCTCCTTCTCCCCTGTGCTTTGAAAATAACCTGGGGAAGGACAGCCCAAAGAGCATGCTGGGGCAGGGGGTGCGGGCAGGCAGGACTGTAGGTTCTTTGTTCTGGGGTCTTCTTCCACCAAAATCAGGGCTACTCTAGAAAAGGGGCAGCGAAGACCAGACATGAGGAAACCTCACAGGCTTCTCTGGCAAGCCTTCCCCACAGATCCGGTCAGAGCGGAAAATGCTCCCACGTGAGTCATACAAGGTTGACTGACACAGGCTTCCAGCCCAACACTTAGCAGAGCCCCTGCCCCTGCCCCTGCCCCTGCCCCCTAGGCCGCGGATGACCCAAGCGGCCAGGAAATGTTCCTTCTCCTACAGAGGCTGCCTGGATGCAGGGTAACTGATGGCTGTGCCATGCGCGGCACTTGGTCATTTGAGCACCGCATCCGGGCTGTGGGCTTGGGCCTGCCTTGGAGCCAGGCTCTGCCAGGTAAACCTGCCCTCCTCCAGGAAGCCTTCCTGACTTACCAGGCTGGGTCAGGACCTTCCTCTGGGACCATGCCAGTGATCCCCACCTACCTTGGCCTCTGGCTGCCAACTAGATTTCAGAGCTGAAGGGACCTTGCCCTGGCCCACGAGTCCCCAACACTTGCAGCCTGGCCCACAGCAGGCACCTAGGAAAGACTGCTGAATCTGCCAGCAGAGCCCAGTCTGCCCAATCCACACCTGCCAGCTAGGAGGGGCCCCTCACCTCAACGGCTGAGTGAGGCCAACTGCTAACACCTGAAATGCTGGAGTCAAGGGGGCCTGTGTGGCCAGCAACCTCATTACAATAGTACACAGGACACAGAGACAGAGCCCCTGCAGACCGTCACCTTCAGGAGAGGTACCTGTGACAGTCACCATCCTGGACACAGGGGGTGGGGAGTACCCTGTCCCACAGCCCTTGCTCCACACTGTCCTGTGCTCTGGCCGGAGCCCCAGCATGAGCACAGAGCAGGACTTCACTGGCCCTGGTCCTCTGGCCCCGGCTTCACCTGGGGCTTCTCACACTAAGAGCAAAGAACAGTGAGTTCACCTTACTATCAAGCATCACTTAGCCCAACAGATTTGGTTTAGGGAGCCCAGCCAGCCTGCAGACAAGCCCACCGTCACGGCCCTTCTGGGCCTCAGTGGGCACACAGGGTCCAAGTGCCCCACCCCAGGAGGCCCTCGGGATGGCCAGGTGGCCGGGCACTGTACCTCTGAGGAGGTACCTGCCTGAGAGCCTCGTTCTGGGCAGGAAACAGGGTAATGTTCTAAAGCAGTGGCCTTCCAACCAAAACCCCAAAGTAAATGTTTAAAACTGTGTTTCTATTTGAACATTTTCAAGTTGACATCTAAAATTTCTCATCCTAAGTTTAAATACTTGTAGAGGATGTAATTTCCAACATATTGTAAATATTAACATTTCAAAATAAAACTGTTACTATTTCTCTTTTAAATGGATCCAATGGTATCTAAATATCACAGCAATTTGAGATGCACCATCACCCATCTTAAAATTACAGAATCAGACTTTTCTTAAACACCTGGAAAGTTAGCAATGTCCTTTTGCCTCCTCCCATTTCCAATCCACACCTCTTGGAGACGTTTCTACGATCACTGTGTTTTATGTTTGAGGGCCTTTCATTATACTGGTAAGCAAAAAAATGTACATACACATATATGTATATGTTTTAATTTTTTAATTTTATGTGACCATAAAGCTCTAAGTGTCAAAAATTTCTTCTGGACAGATTTATTATCACAATTACTATTAATATTAAGTCATTAATTGAGCTATACAACATAAACATATTACAAAGTTCTATTAGTAATAAGAATAAAAATTAAACCTTGGGGAAGCCAGGATGGTCCAGCAGGTTAAACATTCGCTTTGCAGCCCAGGGAACTGAGGATCAAATCCTGGCCTTGGCCCGTGCAGATCCATATGCTGAACTGGGGTGTGCTTCCCATTCAGGAGCCCCCAGGTTCGCGTCTTGCCCCCTGGTTAGGCCTCTAGCTCAAGAGGGTGTGCCTCACATGCAGGAGGCCCCCAGTCCAGTTCCCGCCTTACGCAGCCCCCACGCACGTACGTATGTGGAATGAAACCATGTCAAAAACTGATGACGTACAACTATGGAGACTGCTCTGGGCCCTCCCCCTTCTCTCTGTCTCTGTCAAAAACAATAAAATAAATTGAAAAAACAAAAACAAAAACAAAAAAAAATTAAATCTTGTTAGAAATGCATCTCGAAAGAGATGAATAAATTTTTTAATTGTTTCAATGCATCCATAGATAGATACTACCTGTTGCTAGAATAAAGCAGAGCTTATTATCAATTCTATCTCTTTTTTCAATTTTTTAATAGATATAAGTGCTGAAACCACTTATTCACATAAATAGGTAATGGAAAGGGGTTTACCATAGCACATTCTCTGAATTCCTTCAGAATTATATGCCAGTAATTTATTATCAAAAATCAGTTTTTAGTGGTCTATCAGCCTACAACTCAACCAGGTCCTCTTTCAGGGTCATTGCAAGGAAAGGACCGGAGGTACCCACTGCCCCAGGATCACAGTGAACAGCCACGTTGATCCCAGGAGTTTTATGCCCCACACCACACACCTGAGAATGTGTGGTTCTCCTATAGATAACCAGCTTCCTGTGTGTGCCAGGTACCACGCCAACTCCATTACCCGCATTCACTCCTATAGTCCTCAGAGTGATCCCAGGGGACAGGTACCGCTACTGTTCCCATTTTACAGACAGGAAGACTGAGGCACCACGTGGTTAGGTGACTGGCCGAGGTTACGCAGCCGGTACGGTGCACCCAGGCACCTTGCACGGCCTCTGTGAGGATGAGAGGAGGGCCGATGTTCAAGGGGCCCTGGGGTGAGGGCTTACACACTGTTCACCAGGTCAGCTGGGGGCCAGCACATGGGGAAGCTGAGGGGCCGCAGACGGACGTCTTCTTTTTTTTTTTTTATTGTGTTTGAGAGAGAGAGAGAGAGAGAGATACAGAGACAGAGAGAGACCTGAACTGGGGGAGCTCCCCAGTTCAGCACATGGTTCCGCACGGGCCGGGACCGGGATTCAATCCTGGGTCCCTGGCGCTGCAAAGTGAACGCTTATCCCACTGCGCCATCCCAGCTTCCCCCAAGACAGACTTAAATGTATTCCCACCACCCCCTGGATGTAGTTATACACAAATGCTTCTTTCACGTAAACGCCACCGATGTTGGCACCCAGAGCACCCGACAAATGTGAAACACTCATGGTTACCACTGCCACTAAACAGCAGGAAGAGACATAACTCCCGTGACAGGCAAACACCGCAGATCTTACCAGGAGTTTACATTCTGGGTTCCCAACCATAGGCCCAACGTCCTTTTCTAAATAATTTTAGTAGCTGAAATCCAGATAATAACGGGCCTGGAAGAACTTAGTAAATGGAGCAGTCTATTAACATGCAGAGGGGACGCAGCTAGCAAAACCAAATTCACCTGCACTCAAATCACAACTCAAACCACTTACCAGCTGAGTTCAAGAGAGAAGTCCCAACACCTGAGCTTCAGCTCCCTCCTCTCTAAATTGAACATGAAAACACCACCCACATTGCTAGGTGGCTGCACAAATGGGCATGCCCATCAGGACACCTGGCACAAGAAGATGCTGGATGGTGGCTGGGGGCACGCATTCTCCTCCTCTTTAATGACTAGCACCTCGTGACTGCCAAACGCTCACAGCCAGCACCCAGCCGCCCAGCAGCCGGGTGATCTGGCGCACAGAGGCCGGGCTGATTTTGAAAAACCAGCCAAGCGGCTTCACTTCCAATTTTTGCCAAAAGCTGTACTCTGTGTCTTGAAATTTCAAGTTCTCCAGACCCTTGGGGACACCAGGAGGTGAACAGAGAGGCATCGCGGTGGGTTTTATTTTGAGATGCCAGTTTGACTTCACTCTGGTTCCCAGCCACAACTGCTCCCCAAAGTCATCACCAAAATGTACGGCAGACATATCAAGATTTCATAACTCTTCTTCTGCCTGGTACATCCTGAAACAATGGCTCCGGCCTCCTGATCCACCCACAGGCTAAGTGGATTAAAGGTTTTAGTCTAAATCTTCACAGGGAGCCCATGTAAAGCAAATGCAGACCCCTGAGTTTTCCCTCACACCCTGAGGCTCCATGGCTCCCTCCCTTCTCCCTCCAGATCCCACTGTGTGACAGTCTGAATCTACCAGGAGCAGAAATCAAGTGTTGGGAGAAGGGCACATTTCTTCCTCTTTTAAGCAGGTATGTGTTGGTGAGCATTCGAATTCACTTCCTCTAAAAATGGTTCCCAACAGAAATGTCCTCGTGGGCCTTGACAAGAGGCTGTAGCTAACCTCAGGGAAGTACCTGGTGAGCTCCAATTAGGTCCGGGACTTGGTGGTGGCTACAGCAATGCCTGCAAAGGATCCAGGGACTTCCAAGGCAACCATCAGGACTAAGACAAAAATAAGCCAAAGCATCCTGGAGCAGGAAGGGCCTGAGACACCTAGCCCCAGAATGACAAACATACAACTGCACCCCACCACCATCACTGCCCGCCCCCCAGCAGGCAGTATCCATCAAACCCAGCCCTCAGCCATTCCCTGATTTAGAATCCTCCAGGCAGCCACTACCAATCAATCAGAAATGGCCCTGAAAGCAAACTCCTTAGCCATTCCTGAATTCTGACCTCCTCCTTTTGATGTATGGACAAATTAAGGTCCACAGAAAAGCTCACGCAGACCACGCACCTTTGCAGAGATAATGAGCCGACATGAAAACTCCACAGCTAATGGGGCTTCCAGAGATTACCTCCCCCTAAACAAGCATCAGCCTCCAGGTGACGTGTTCAACCCACAAGCTTGGAGAAGAGAGGTCAGAAGGAAGAATTCAGACACCCCCCACCAAGCTGCCAGACAGAGACGCCCACCACCCTACCCCGCCAATCACCCCTGTGGAAGTCATCAGGCCCAGACATCTATTACAACTCCAGGTCCGGAAGAGCTTCCCTCCCTCCCTCCCTCCCTTTCTTCATTTCTTCCTCCCTTCCTCCCTCCCTCCCACCTCCCGCCTTCACCAGACAATGAGCACCTGAACCAATGAGCACCTGAACTGAGGGTGAAGACAACACAGAGGTCAAGAGTCACCCCCCCAACTCAGCCCACCGCCCAGCCAGAGGTTCATAGGGAAGAGCAGGTGTGACCTGACAGCAGAAAAGGGGTACAGGAGAGGGTAAGTACCCTGACTTGGGGGAGAGGGGCAGAGAGGGCAGGGGACAGGAGTGGTCTTGGAGATGACACCACTCACAAGAAGGTCTGAGACAGGCGAGGGCTCATCCCCAGATGGCTCATGTTCCCTGAGCAGAGCCTCAGGACAGACAGACAAACTGTGGGGGCTTCAAGACCACAGACATCTGACTGGGTGGCTCTGCACCCCTCACCCTGCCCACCCTCACCCCCACCAGGAGCCCCATGGCTCCTCAAGCCAGCCCCTTCCACGGACAAAGCCCCAGCAACTCCACAACCTGAGAGACCGGGCCCCAGCTGGTACCTGCCATGGAGAGATCATGGAGATTCCACAGGGGCCGGGGAGTGAAAAACAAGATGCACGGAAGGGAGGCCAGGTGCCCAGACTCCAGGGAGAGACAGAAGGTGAGGCTGAGAGACCCCTGGGCCTGAAAGCTGGTGAGGGGTGTGGTCTGTACTCACCTGCACCACTTCTATCCCTCGCTTCCTGTGGAGGAAAACAAAGAAAACAAAGGTTACTCCGCAGGCAGGAAGCATCCTTCTAGAACATTCACAACAGTCAGCTGAAGGCAGGAGGGTGAGGACACCCTCCTCAGGCCATGGTCCCCATAAAGGCCTCATTTTCTACAAACTCCTCCTGGCCAGTCCTCAAAGCCAACCTTCTGGGAGAAAAAGAGGGCTGGTTCCCCAGAGGACGTGGCCGGAGTCCTACAGAGACCCCAATTTGTCTTCCTCACAGCCAGCTGTCTCCCTCTCCAATCCCTTTGTCAGACAGTTCCGGCCTGGACTGCCCCAAACCCCCACCACCCACAGCTGGTCACACACCTTGGCCTGGCCTCCCAGGTCTGCCCCAGCCTGTCACACACCCTGCCCATCCTGGGACCCTGGTTCAACCACCACAGCCCCTGCCAAAATTCCCCAAGCCTGGGCCTCCCTCCCTCTCCTCCACAATCCCATGGCCACTGTTGTCAACACGCGTGCCATGACTCACCCCACCTGGGGTCAGGTCCGCAGAGCACACAACGGCTCCCTACCGACTCACTCAACCTTTGCCTCCCCCACCCACATTCCTTACTGCAAACAGTTCCAAGCACACAGGGCTGCATGGCATCTCCAAGCCTTGGTCCCCAGCTTCCACCCAGTCTTGAGGATTCAGCTCAGACAGGAGTGGCCCCAGGGAGCCAGCCCTGACCCACCAGCCCTCTCCCGCACCAGCACATGGAGCCAGAACGCTCCTGAGATCACAGGGCTACTGCTTACCCGGCCCTTTGTTCCAGAATACTGACAGGCTGTCATTGGGGGCAGAGTGCCGGCGAAGGCACAGGCGTTGTATGGACTGCAGATGGCATGCCAACCACTGTGCCCATGTGCATTTTCCTGGAAGAAAGGCTGGGCACCCCGCAGACACTCAGGGGGGCTGTGACCAGGAGAGGTCAGGACCTGGATGGAGTTCATTGGCTCACACCCCTTCCTTGGCGCAGGGACTGTGGCAGATTCATGACTGGGTGTGCTCCATGCCTAGCCAGGGGGCCCGCGTGCAATACAGACGCTCCCTAAACATAAATATGCAAACCCCAGCTCCGTTCCTGTGCTCAGGCCAGCCCAGCAGGTAGGGGGCACAACAAATGCAAGAGCCATGGCTCAGGCCCTCATGAGCTCACAGTCTAAGGGAGGAGATGGCCCAAAGCCCCCAGGGACTCCTCTGCGTGACAGAGCACAGGCACCTGCACACCTCACTCAGCACAGCTGAGGGAACACCTAGCAATTTCGCATTTGTTGGTTTACTCATTCGACGTGTCGCCCAGTGCCCCTGAGAGCCCAGCACAGAGTGAAACCTCACAAGGAGCCACTTCACGAGGCAGCAAGGCTGAGCAGAGCGCTGACCAGGTGACACCACGGGGTGAACCCAGCCGCCGGCTCTGGACCCCAGCCCTGAGCGACCCAATCGGAAAACCACAGGGGTTGATTCAGGGATCTTCACCATCATGCAGCTTCTCTTAGTTCTGGAAGGGTGGCCAATATCCATCTGCTGCCTTGATTTCATGAGGGGACAAACGACACAGTGGCACAGCCCTGAGCCACCAGAGCCCACAGCAGAGGGGCAGAAGGTGGCAAAACAACCCTGAGCCATGCCCGGTCCTCAGCCGACAACCCACACCGTTTCTGAGCCCTGTGGACAACTCAGAGCCCCTTGCCTCATTCCCACCTTGTCCTAGCCCCACGTGAGCATCAGTGACAGCAAACTGTCACGGCCACTTGTCACGTGGCTGTAACTAGCCAGGTAGGGCACAGTGCACGTCCTCACACCTGCCCCCGCACCCAGACACTCAGGGAGAAGCCCCCATGGAAGCTCCAGATGACAAGACACACAATGGGAAGGCCAGGGACACGGAAGGAGACAGAGGACATGTGTACGTGACCCACACCAGGTGCAGAGGGCGGCCACCGGCTGCCTGGGCCCACGTTTCCCCTGAGTAATCCTCACAGCATCCAGATTATCCGTGTGGCTGTCATCAGCAGTCCTTTCCACTCTGTCCACACATGACATCACCTCAGACAGCTCTCCCTCCCCCAGTCCTAAAAACAAACAGCTCTCTAATTCTGGAAGCAAATGGAAAACCAGGTAACATAAAAGAAACAAAGCAATCTTGAGACTAGACAGGCAGAAAACCTCCAGAGGAGTTGAAGGCAACAGGATAAATTGCAACCCCAACAGAGAAGAGGGGGCTCACTCCCCTTTCAGTCCACATCAGGCCACACCTGTGCACCAGACGCCCTGGACGCTGTGGCAGCACAGGTGCCCTGAGTGCTGGCTGCTCATTGACGTCCCCACAGCCCAGAGAGAGGGGCGGTGATGAACCATCACTGAGGAGCGAGCCGAGGCCTGTGGATCTGGAAGTGCAGGCCAGCGCTGGTACGAAAGGCCCCGGGAAGGGCAAGCCTGGTCTCCATACCCCCTCCACCCCCACCTCACCCCACCCCCTGCCCCCGGCAAGCCTGGTCCCCTTACCCCCTCCACCCCCCAGGGCAAGCCTGCCCCCCCCTCCATGCCCCCAGGGAAAGCCTGGTCTCCACACACTCCCCCCCCCATCCCCCAGGGCAAGCCTGGTTTCCATACCCCAGGGCCATGGGGTAACACAACAAAGAAACGACCAGGGGCAGGCAGAAGAGCACATCCCCTCTGGGGCTGGGACCCCACGCACATCACCGCAGCCCACCAGGAAAACAAAATGTAAACCTGTGGGCTCCCCTGCTCATCAGGAACTCCTGCAGCACAAAGGCACCCACCCCCTTCATTTCCCAAGCAGCAGGCTCCTGGATCCAGCCATGAGCAGGACACGGAGAGGGTGAGGCGGTGAAGGGGTCAAGGAGGGAGGCAGACAGGAGAGGGGAGAAGGGAAGAGAAACCAGAGAGATAGTTCTCAAGGGATTAACTGGTCCTCCTAAAAAAAAACCCAACTTCTGGACCCTGCACCAGACATGCTCAAATGTGCAGTGTTTCAGGATGTGTCTGTGACAGCAAAAGACCAGCAGTGACCTAAACCCCCAAGAGGGTGCCCGCATGCCCCTCAAAGGAATACTATGCGACCATTACAAAAGAATGTGGAAGGGCTGCTGGCACCATTAGGCATCAATCATCTCTAAGGCACTGAAGTGGCATAAAACCCTGTGTGTTACAGACAATTACTTGGGTCAAAAACAACTTGCAGGACAGGAATGCATGCAGAGCAGCCAGCACACAGGATGTGTCTGAACGTACTGCAGGAAAATGGTTGTGGGCTGGCCACCCGGCAAGGGCCGATGCGGCTGGGGGTGGATGCAGCTTCCTTTTTCCCGTGCGCTCTCGTGCATCTCTTGAATTTTGTGCCATATGCCTCTGATATATTCTCAAACACTAGAGAAATAAATTTTTCTGAATCATCTCTTAAATAACAGGTAAAACAAGTTGCCAGCATTCCCGGTGTCTGGCAAAAAGGAGATGCCCAATAATGCCATGAACTGATTGATGAAGCACAGAGCTAAGGAGTTATCTAGAAAAGCTTCCAGATTCTGCTCAAAGAGCAGTAGGAATAATACATAGCAGAATCATTGGCCTGTCATGTATGGGGACATTAATTCAGATTCTAAGCCCAATTAAAGACTCGGATAACTGGAAATCAGACTGGGAGGGAACAAACTGCGTGTTAACTGCAGCTACAATAGCAAAGTGATGGGTCGTTTATTTCCCTTTATATCTTCTTGTATTTTCTAGGTTTCTACAATAAGCATACAGATACTTGCATTATTCTAA
Organism: Craseonycteris thonglongyai; assembly: GCA_004027555.1. Taxonomy (NCBI): domain Eukaryota; kingdom Metazoa; phylum Chordata; class Mammalia; order Chiroptera; family Craseonycteridae; genus Craseonycteris; species Craseonycteris thonglongyai. The sequence goes on from PVKE010001093.1 coordinate 88,245, forward strand.
AAATCACAGAAAAAGTAACAACAAAAGTTAAAGTTAAATAATTAAAAAATTGTATTAAAAACCTGCACCCAGAAAAGAAATTTATAGAATCTAACACTCCTGTTTGCTTGATAAATATTACATGAAATAAGTTTTAGGTACGATGGGATAGCTCAGCAGGGTGAGTGCTTGCCTTGCAGCCAACAGGTCCAGGGATCGAATCCCAACCCCAGCCTGTGCAAAACCATATGCTGAACTGTGGTGCAGCTGGTAACCGCCAGGATGGTGGTGAAGGTGCTCGCCTCCCATGTGGGAGGCCCCCAGTTCAGTTCCCACACAGCATGGTCCAGCATCCATCTGTGTGGAATGAAGCCATGTCACAACTAACGATATACAGCTGTGGAGACTGCTCTGGGCCCTTCCCTCTTCTCTCTCGCTCTCAAAAATAAATCTTTAAAAATAATAAGTTTTGGGGAAGCTGGGATGGCTCAGCGGGTTAAGCACTCACTTTGCAGCCCTGGGGACCAAGGATCGAATCCCGGCCCCGGCCTGTGTGGACCCATATGCTGAGCTGGGGTGTGCCCCCAGTTCAGTTCTTGCCGGGGCCTATCTATGTGGGAGCCCCTGGCCCAGTTCCTGCCCTGCGCAGCCCTGTGCTCACCTGTGGAGTGAAACTGTATGGAAAACTAATGCTGTCAACTATGGAGACTGCTCTGGGCCCTCCCCCTTCTCTCTGTATCTCTCTGTCTGTCTCTCTCTCTGTCAAAAACAATAAAAATAAATCTTTTAAAATAATAATAACTTTTAGACAGAGGTCTACCCCATACCTCATAAATATAAGCCTGTTTTTCCCAAAACTGGGTAACCACCGCAGGAAGAATCCATTTTGCAAAAGGAACCTCACCCCAAGTCCAAAGAGAGCACAGCCATGGGGAATCTGAAATCCTCCTTTGCAGAACAAACTATCCTGTCAGGGGAGGAGGGAGAACAATCAGAGAAGGCTTCAGGGAGGAAGATGCATTTGCCATTTGAACAAAAACTGAAGGGAAACTAGGGACAGACAGTGGGAAGAAGTTAAAGAGGAGCTGATGTGGTGCGCACTTCCCAAAAGACATGTGGGGGTGGGGTGGGGGGCCTAAACCTGAGGCCCCCTGAGAAGGCAGACGGGGAGATGAGAAGCGGGTAGGATGCAGGCTGCGCAGGTGCCAGGGGCCAGGAATGGCACGGCACAGCCAGGCCCTTGCCGGGTCCTTGCCTTGTGGGGCAGTGGGTCCCAAATGCTGGGGCAGATGACTAAGAATCCCCACGGAGCTTGTCAAAATACCAATTCAGGGGTCCAGTTCTGAAGACTCTGATTCGGGCCTAGGGGCAGGGGCAGGTCCTGGAGGATTCAAGGTCTGTCAGGTGCCCACAGGAAGCTCAGGTGCGGCCAGGGACGGCTACAAGCCCAGCAGGAGAAAGTCCTGTGCTGGCAGCAGCAGCACCCGACCTGCCCCGGGGCAGGGGGCAGGGGCTGTGTAGAGGACACACAAGGACCAGAACTGCTTTGATGATCACACTCTGGGTGGAGCAGGCCAAGGCCACACACACCAGCACCAGGACAGTGCGTCTCGCAAGAGGCCGGTAACTTTCCCATCTGTCCAGCCCGGCACTGAGCTGGGCAGACAGTGCAACTACCTGGGCAGCAGGTAGAAATGGAAGAAGTAGGGTGTGTGCCCCAAAAGGAGAACATGAAAACAGACCCAACCGTGCCTTCTGCTTCAATTTCCTCACCCGTCCAGTGAGGAGTGAGAATCCTGGGACCCACCCCACAGGGCAGAGAGGCGCACATTGGGAATGCTCTGCCTGCCTCCCCACCTTCAGGAGTGGCACCTCCTGTCCCACGTGACTGACGGGCAGCAAGCAACTGAGGGGCCGCCCCGCTCCAGGGCTGGGCACATGGCCTGGCTCCTCACAGAACTGCAGGGTGGGTGTGGGAGCCAAACCAGGCCAACCCTAATCCGCCCCAGGACGGGTCCTGGGGGGCTGTCAGCAGCACAGAGCCTGTGCCCAGACCCTGCAGGAGGCGGCCGATGCTCCCTGCCGGAATCAAGCGCTGAGCAGGCCTGCAGCCTGTCCTTGGACTTCCAGCTGCGGGTTCTGCTGAAGCCAGTCACACCGAGTTTCTGTCACCCGTCACCTCTTGCTTACGTAAGTGACAGCAGTTACCACTTTCTGAAGATGACAGAAATCACCCTGGATGACCAGGAGAGGGGATGACATAGGGACCCAATGCAGAGGACCCAAAGCAGGAGGAGGAGAAAAGAGCAGGGTCCCGGAAGCCAGGGAGGCAGGGCCATCAAGAGGGAGAAGCATCCATGAGCCCACAAAACAAAGTCACACAGGCCTCAGGCATGGCCCCCAGATGTGCCATCAGGAAGGTTAACACTGGACACCTTAGGACTCTGACACCACAGAGCAGCAGGCCTGCCTCACAGCAGCAGACACAGGACATACTGCTGAGCAGCCCTGGGCCTCAGCTTTCACGTCTGTTAAGTGGGTATGACCTTTCCAGTCCAACAGGACCTTCCCGGGCAGCAGGCAAACGAAGCACATGCGATGCTAAGTCAGCAGGGGAGACAGGGACAAGCCGAGACACAGAGGCACCCTCTGACCAACAAGCAGACACAGTCCAGGGACAGCTGGGAAAATTCCAGCTGAGAGGACAGAGCAGCGCCCAAAGAAAAGTGACATCTGTGAAAAAGGGGATCTTGGGCTCATCAAGAACTGCTTTCCCGCAACATGCAAGGCCACTGCCACCTCCCTCCCACCAGGTCAGTGGAGGCAAGCTGCCACTGAAAAGGGGGCCTGCAGGACAACCCAGCTGGGAATCGACCCGGAAATACCAGTTCCCTGCCACCAATGGGCAAGGAGAAAGACCCTGCACCTGCACCCAGAGCCAAAGACCACTCAGAGACGGGAGGGGTGTAACGATGCAAGTGGTAAGCCAGGCACGTTCTCATTCAAGCCAGCTGGAACAGTCTGGTGATGACTAGATTCCAGGAGCCCCCAAGAAGGCCCTTTGGTACTCACGAGGCTGGCCGGCAACCTCCCCTGACTTCTCCCTGCCCTGCAAAGGACTCCAGGTTCCCTGAACAGGCAGGGCAGCTGGGCCTCCTCTCTCCCCTGTGTGTGCAGAGGAAGGCACATCCTGCTGCCTGAAACGTCACCCCAGCCTCACTATCTAGTCCATGCGTGAAGTCAGCTCCTTAGGAGCCTTCCTTGGCTCCCACTGTCCTCAGAGACCCCCGCACTCCTGCACCCCAGCACCGAGCACAGACGTGGAGGCTGCCTGGCTCCACGCCACTGGTCCCTACCAGGCCACGAGCTCTGTGGGGGACATTAATGGTGGCCATCGATACTGGCAGTTCTCCTCTCCTTCTGGTCACTCCTCTGGACACTGCCACCCCGCCCCCTGCCGGGTTGGGCACAGTTATGTAGCTTGCTTTGGCCAATGGAATGTTCACAGAAGTGACCCGTGTCAAGTCCAAGCAGAAGCATTCACCTGCCAATACCCGACTCTTTGTCCAGTCCTCCTGGACCTCAGCAACTGGAGGAGCACAGGACACGGAAGACTCCCAAAGCCAGCCCAGATCCAGGCCTGCAAAGAAACCTGGCTGGGAGGCAATGAAACCAGACTGAGAACCAGAAAGAAGCCAGTGAGAGGACCTTCTGCTAGCGATGGGTCTCAACCAGGGCAATTTTGCAACACCTGAAGACATTTTTGATGATCACAACTGGGAAAAGTTCTACTGGCATCTGAAAGATAGAGGCCCTACAATGCACAGGACAGCACCCTAAAACAAAGAATTACCTAGCATAAACTGTCCACAGTGCGGAGGCTGAAACACGAATGCAGATGACGACGCCAGCCCTAGAGCATCGCCCAGGGCCAGAGCAGACTGAAAGTGCTATATAAATAAACCTTCTTGCAAACCTCTCAGGGTCACCAGTTACTGCAGCCTAACGTGGCCTATCCTGACTGATAAACGCTCCTTGAGGAAACAGGGCTGGTGCCCTCTGCTACACCCTGAACTCATATCATACTACCTGACATCTGGAGGTACAGCACACAGGGCATGGATGGGGAGGAGGGACTAGTGTCTCATCAAACCCTCCCAGGAGGGACCCTGCTCTCTAAAAGCACCCAGGCCAGACATAACTCTGTGCCTTTGCACAAGCCGTTCCCTCTGCTTGATGCCCTTTCTCCCCTGGCAAACGCCTACTCATCCACCAGTAACAGCTCAAATGTCATACTTGCCAAGAGGCTGTTCCCAGCCCCAGCCCTGCCCTGCCCCTGCCCTACCCCCGCCCCCGCCCCCCCCCCCCCCCCCCCCCCCCCCCCCCCCCCCCCCCCCCCCCCCCCCCCCCCCCCCCCCCCCCCCCGCCCCGCCCCTGCCCCCTGCCCCTGCCTCCTGCCCTCTGCCCCAGGCAGCAATGACGGCTCTTTAGACCTAAGTCTCTGACAAGTTAGACTGCTCTGTGCCCACCACAGACCCCACACCTGGCAGGTGCTCTCCAAGCACTTGCTGAATGAGAGGCTCAGCCTCCTGGGACCAGGGCTCCGGCCCTGAGCCATCCCTGCCTGTCTACTTCCTCAGCAGCTGGTTCACTTGATGATAGTTTCATAATTTGGATTTTCTTCTTCTTAACAGTGCCAGAAACTAAAATGGCCCAATATAAAGGCAACATATGAACAGAATTTTAAAGCCAACACAAACACTGGAATTGTTTGGACAGCTCCAGGAAAGAATCAGATAAACTGGAAGCTGCCATATGTCTTTTGGGGGGTGGTTGGAGGGGACACCAACTCCCATACTGACTACCTGCCCCCATGCTAGGTGCCCCACCTGGAGGAGACAGGAGGGCAGGCCACGGGGCACCCACAGTGAGGATGCAGCATGACTCAGCATGCTTCTTGACCCATATCAAGCCCACGGGGCCCCTGGAAGTGGCTTCTCCTTGGAAACCCAGGATGTGGGAAAGAGGAGGGTAGTGACTCACCTTCCCACCACCTCCTGTAGGAAAGCAGAACCTCCAGGGCTCTGGGGACTTTGCTGCTGAGCACGTGGCCAGCACAGGGGCCGAGGCACCTCCAAACACCCCTCGCTGGTCAGCATGGGGAAACTGAGGCTGGGCTGGAGACTCCCCGAGGATGTGTCCTACTGCATCCAAAGTGTCACCCTTTCAGATCAGAAATCACCCCACTTTTCATCTGAAAACTAATGTTGAAATTCCTTTAATGGTGCTTGACATGCCCCCACCATAGCTGCTACCATTTTTCTTCCTCCTAATTAGAGATGAGCCCAAAATTGCAGGAAGGAGGGTGTTACTGGGAGTAGGCAAGGCATAAGGGTTGCAGGAAGGGCTGGTTCCAGTGCTTCCATCCCTCCCACCACCACTCTCCCTCCAGGTCTGTCTCCTGCCTCAGGGCTAATGACTCAGCCTGTTGTCTTCACAGCAGATTCTTATTCCCAAGAATGCAAAGATATTTAACATCAGCTATGAGCAAGGTAAGCTGTGCAGGAAGGACCACAGGAATCCTGTGCTGACATTCCCTTCCTTTGAATCCCCTGGGTGAGGGAGAAGCGGGCCCAGGAAGGTCGGGATCGGTTTTACAGCATCTATCCTCAAGGTACCACACATTCTTAAAAGAACTGCACGGGGCTATGCGTCCCGGCCTGTGCTCTGGGAGGCTGGTGCGCTCTTACAAATACAAAGCTCTCTCCTGACCTGAGGACTGGCTTCCAATACCCCAAGGGCTTCTTTGAGCCCATGCAGTTCAGGGGAGTCACTGCCCTGCTGCTGGGTCTCCAATAGCACAAGTGTAGAGTTCCCTGTCTGACTGCGGTCAAATATTTGCTAGGCTTCTCTGTCCCAAGAATCCTGGGTGTTGTCGCATCAAAGCAAAGGTGAACTTACCCCAATCTCAGTAAGCCATGAAGCACCTTACTCAAACATTTCCCCAACCCCTCAGCTATTTACAGGAGGCAGGTGAGGGTGGGAAGACAGGCCCAAGAAGTCAAGTAACAACCTTGTCCACTGTTCTGTGATTAAGGGTAGGGAGCCTGGCTCTGACCTTGACCCAGTAGCTCCCCTACCAGGCCCCAGTGTATATCAACACTGTATTCACTTCCTACTGCTGCTGTAACAAATCAACCCAAACGTAGTGAGTGGCTGAGGACACCACACTGTATTCTCACACAGTTCCAGAAGTCAGGAGTCTGAAATGGGTGGGCTGGGCTGGTTTCTTCCCAAGACTCCGGAAGAAATCCTGCCAGTGCCTTGTCCTTCTGACGGATGCCTGCCTCCCGTGGCTTGTGGCCACATCTTTGACCTCTGCTTCTGTCGTCACAAGTCCTTCTCTAACTCTGACCCTCCCGTCTCCCTCTTGTAAAGACCCCTGTGCTTACAACCCAGGATCTCCCACCACAAGATCCTTAACCTTAACAAGTCTGACAAGTCCATTTTCCATGTGAGGCACCACATTCAGGTTCTGAGGATACACTGAGAGCAGCACTTTCCTGTCTCCCTCAAAACCAAGGCGCTCGTCAATCTGCCACCCCATGAATCTTGGGTGTCCCCTCATGGCATCCACGTAGGGGCTGGGGCCAGATGAGGATCCAACAAGCAAAAGCCTGGAGCTCAGCTCCCACAGTGCCTGCAGGATTCCAACGGTACAGTGGGTATATCCAAACTCCAGCACAGAGGTCCCTGCTGGGAAGGAAGGTGGGGGCCCGGGTGGTGGAGACCTTAAGCCCCAGGCCTGGAGCCCTGGCTGTAAATTGCAGGAGTGATAATTCCTGACCCTTCCATCCACCTGGAGGCTCACAAGATATGCTCAGACCAGCCACGCCTAACCCGCGCCCCCCTACAACTCCAAGGCCGCCTGGCTCCACGGAAAACCATGCACCTTCGACCCCAGCAAGTGGCTCGAGCAGCTACCGGACACTCCCCAAACACAGAGGCTTTTGCAGCCCATGCCCAGCACTCAGGCGCATTAGTCACAGCAGGGCGTGTTCAGCCTCCATTAACAGGCCCAGGGGGGCCAGGCCCTGGCCCCAGCTCCCTGCCCAGATGCACTGAGCACCCGGCTCTGGAGACACACAAAGGCAACACCTGGCGCCCGAGACCCCCAAACTTCAGGATTCCAATAGCCCAGGAACCCAAACAAATGAGAGGCAACACCAGTAATTTCTGGGCCCACTTGCCCCTCACTCATACCTGTTCTCCCCAAGCCAGCAAGAGAGGGGACAGCAGAGGCCAATTTGCATTAATTTCAACTCATCATTAATTTCAACAGCTGTCTTATTTTTTTCAAGTGAGGAGATTCAGAGAAGAAACTCATCCAAACATTATGCTAAGTGAAATAAGCCAGGCGGAGAAAGACAAATACTGCATGGTAATACTGACATGTGAAGTCTTAAAAAGAAAGAAGGCAGAGGTGAACTCAGAAGCAGAGAGTAACGGTGGTTGCCAGGGGCTGCGGGGGTGGAGGAAATGGGGAGAGGCTGGTAAAAGGGTCGGGAGTGATCAACCCCCACAGCCTATGCCAGGGCTTCCAGGCCAAAGCCTGAGGTCCCCAAACCTCAGCGATAAAATGATGAGGCCTGAGGATCTAACGAGTAACATGGGGCCCTCACTGCTAACATCATATTGCATAATTAAAATTTTCTGAGAGTAGAAGTGTTTCACAAAAAAATATATATATATAAAAAAGGTAAATATATGAAATGATGGGTGTTTTTAATTAACTCAACAGTGGGAATCCTTTCATGATATGTACATATTATCAAATCATCACACTGTACATTTTAAATACATTACAATACAATTTTGTCTGTTCTACCTATTATTTGTATATTTAAGCTGGAAACACACACACACACACACACACACACACACACACACACACACACACGGAACTTGCCGGAAGACTTGCAGCAAGTAAGCTACAGCAACCCCACAATTTGAAGTCATGTCTGCCAGTGAAGACCACCCTCATCACGTGACCCCAAGTGACGGCCCAGCGGGGGCAGCTGGGGTTGAGGCTTCTGGGTTTCTGACGAGAAACTGTCCTGAAGGGGCAGGCCCTCCTCCCTGCCCACCCATGGCCCCCATCTGAGCTGCAGTTCCTCCTGACCCATGACCCCCATGAGGCTGGGGAGTGGTGTCATGGCCCCTGAGAGGTCTGGGGAAGGAGAGCCCAGAAAGCAGCTCTGAAGAGCTGTGACTGGCCTCAGACACTGAGTGGGGACGGTCACGCCTGTCACTCGCGGCCCAGAAGGAGCTGAGCTAGCATGCCTGTTTCTCCCTCCACACAGGGCCGACAGCTCCTTCTGCCAAAAATGTCACCTCCAAGGCACACTTTGCAAGCAGAAGGCACCCTTCCTACAAAGCAGAAGGCCACGGAAGCCGATGTCAGCCCGGGCGCAGGAAGAGGAAGCGGCTCCCTAAGGAAGGCTGTGGGGCAGGTGGCAACTGCCCTGCGGTGGGAGGATTCGAGCTGAGGCAGGATGTCCACTGTCAGGCGAAGGTGGCAGCTCTAGTGTCTTAGGAGCCTCTGCCCCTCTCCAAAGGTTTCTCTGTACCTACCAATGAGAAAGAGGGATCGGCCGGGTCACAGGACAGCAAAGGAGCTGCAAGGTGTAGGCCAACTGCCCCAGCCCCCACCACCCCGCAGGAGGAACAAATGAGCCCAGGGCCCCAAGAGGGCCCCAGGGCCTGCCCCGGGCAGGCAGGAGGGTGCAGGCCGCCACCTCCTTCCTGCCTAGCCTCAGGCCCTGCCAGGCTCTGCAGCTGGGAGCCATGGCAACAGGCCCCAAACAGCTCAAGAAATCCCTCAGAGAGCCCGATGCAGGGTGTCAACAGCAGCCACCAACCCGCAGCCAAGAGCCAAGGCCCTGGGCAGAAGTGAGAAACGCCAGGAAGAGGAAGGCCCAACTCCAGCCAGAAGGGAAGGCCGTCGTAGTGCCGCAGAGGGCGGCCTCCCTGCCCCACGAGACACAGGCCTCCGTCCTAGAGGGCCCCCATCTGCCATTTCCGCACATGCACCCCCTAAGACATGGCTCATGACCTCACTGCCCCCCCAGGTACCCCCTGCGGCTTCTCAGCCACGCTGGCATCATGACCTCTGGGACCGTGGACTACCTCCCTGTCCAGCAATCCACCTCGTTGGCTCCCAGCACACCTGGCTCCATGCCCTCTCCCCACACAGGTGGTTCTTTCACACTTCCCACCACCAGCCCACCCCGTCAGCACCTCGTCTGGAACACCCCACCCCTCGCCCACCCCCCACAGCACTGGCAGCCTCTTCCTCACATGGTCCGGCCAGAGGGCAGCCCCGTGGAAGGCCCTGAGGAGCCTGGGGTCAGAGCAAGAGCCAGAAGGGCCAACCAAGTCCTGCTCCTGAACGGGACTTCTCCTCATGGAAGGACAAGGCCCACAGCCCGCTCGGGGTGGGGGGTCTCTAAACGTCCATGCCCACTGCCCTGACTCAGGATGTTCATCTGCTGACAACTCTCCAGGAACGATCTTAACTGCCGGGATAAGAACTCAAGATAGAGAGGAACGAGCCCAATTTAAGGAGGGTAGAGGGCTTACTATTTTTATTTTGCCCAGTCTTTCTTAAATTCCTCCTAATGACTTGCTTTCTCACAAATCACCTTCCTATGTCAAGTATCCTTGTATTCTTTCCTTTCTTTCATGCATTCTTCCTGAGCGCCTACTATGTGCTCAGCACGTTTCACAGTGAAGACAACAGAAAGCGTGTTTGTCCTCGAGAAGCTCACAGCATAGAGGGGACAGTGAACAAGCAAACAGCTGGAAGAAGCATGACATGTTCTGGAAGAAACACTCGAGAGAAGGGGGCACTGTAGGTATGGGGATGGGGAGAAGAACACACTAGACAGCAGGAACAAAATATGCAAAGGTCCTGAGGTGGGAAAGAGTTACAAGCAGCTGAAGAGCTGAGAAAAGATCATGGTGGCAGAGCGCCAGTGGGGGTTGAGAAGGGCAGAAGACATGTCTTCTGGCCTCAACGAGCCACTCTTGTGACTTTTGATAACCTGGGCCAAGAAAGTCTCTTCTTGCTTCAGCTCATCTGAGTTGGATTTTCTCTCACTTGTTCCCTGGTCACTGCAACCTCCAAACCAAAGCACCATATTCCATCACCTTTGCCACCAACCTGCATCTTAGTCTTGAAAGCAACCACCACCCTTCCAGTCGCCCAGCCAGAGCCCAGCAGCAGCCTCCGCTCCTCTCCCCACCCACCCCCACCCCTGTCCCTTCAGTCACCACAGAAAGGTCTCATTTGGGTCTCTAGTCAGCCAGCAGCTGGGGAGGTGGCCTACTGCATGCTGAACAGAGAGGCAGGAAGAGAAAAGCAGATGGCCACTCGGCAGAGGGAACAAGAGAACCCCCCTTACACAGGCTGGCTGATTGCACATAATTACGTGGGGAAAACGCTCTTTAAAATTAGCTTCCCAAACGCAGATATAATTTCAAGTGTCCTTTGCAGTGTGATTACAGAGTCAGTCCCTCAATGTTCTACCCTGTGGTAAAGAGTAACAAAGACGAGCACATCGGCTGGCCCTGGCAAGCACCAGCCCAGGGAGCCAAGCCCGGGGGACGCAGCCACACGCCCCTCCACGTCGAGTTCAGGGCACGAGGCACAGCTTTCTACTCTCTTCTTTTTATCTTTAGGCTCTTTGATGTTCAAACACACGTCCCAGGAGCAGCCAGCTCACAATAATGAGGAAAGCTGTGCTCACTGCGTGCCTCCTACAGCCACGTGCTGTACTCCGTGCCTCAGTCTTCCCGTCTGTAAAATGGGCGTGACATTAGTGTGTAACCCATGACACGCTAGAGGACTGATTGACAGCACACAGTGAACATCCCGTCAGTGTCACCACAGTCCCCCTCCTCCTCTCACGTGGCCCTGGGGACGCACGAGCCCCATTCTATAGACGTAGTACCCGAAGCTCAGAGAATCACATGAGCCATTCACCTAGAGGGGGAAGAGCAGGGGTATAAACCCAGCTCTGCCTGAGCCCAAACTCTTGTCCCGCTGGGTCCTTGCTGGGCTCAGGACGTGGGGAAAGTGTCTCTCGTGGCAGAGGTGACAGTCCCACATGCACCCTGACCTCAGCCGGTAGCCTGCCCTCCCGGCCTTGGCCCATGACCCCCTTCAGGTTTCTGGGTTTTGAAACATCGCAGGCTCTGGCTGGGAGGCTGGCCTCCACTGCTCCGCTTTACCCCCAAGGTGTGCCCTCTAGCTCCAGGGCCTTTACCTCCCAGGTACCCCCATTTTATACACAAGAAAACCAAGGCCCAGAACCAAGAGGGACTTGAAGTCACAGGGAAAGTCACGGGGAGATCAACACACCGTCACTTGGCACCTGTGACGAGCCCAGCACTGGGGCTTAGGGGGCACCACACACTGGCACCCCCAATCTGCACCAGCCTCCCCCACCAAGGAAGGGCTATTGCAGCCCCATTTCAAAGATGAGAACATCGAGTTTCAGAGAAGGCTCGAGGTCACCAACAAGGGAACAGGAGCACCATGGTTTCCCATCCAGCCTCCCGGCACCCAGGCCAGAGAACCGGCCACGCTGAGTGCCCACGGGCACACCACCATGCAGCCTCGGCTGGCATGTGAGGACAGTGAGCTGGGCACCAATGCTGGCCAGACCCACACCTGGTGTCTGGGTGGCCACAAGGCCAGTTGGGAACCTGACAGGAGCCATTAACAGGAGCTTCAGCTACCAGTGGGTCTGACCAGGTCCCCAAGGGAGTAACTGCCAACAACGGGGGAGGGAGGGCACCCAGTGGGTGTAGCGGCCAGGGATGCTGCTGAACATCCTACCATGCACAGGACAGCCTCCAACGTAACAGAAGGATCCAGCCCAAAGTGTCAGTAGTCCTGAGCTACAGCAACGGGTGAACAGGACTTAGATCTGCCTGAACATGGGGTCGGCTCAAAAAATTCAAATAAAGACACACGTATGTCTGCACACATTTACGTAAACGTGGTTATGCGTATGCACGTGTGTTTGCTCGCATGTGCAGGAATGTCCTGAAAGGATGAAAACCTCGGGCCAGTGGTGGGGGACTGGGGTGAAAGGGCACAGCTAGGACAAGAGCCTCTTCACTGCAAGTCCTCCTCGTCTTTTGAGTTGAACCATGTGACTATACTGTCTATTTCAGAACAATTACTTTCCCTCAACCTCCACTTTGAAAGCCTCTGGAGCCGGATAACACAAGGTCAGCCTTCCCAAATGTCTTTCTGACAACTCTGATTAGAACCTTGATTTGGATGCCCAAGAAGGCGCAGTGCCAAGCCCAGAGAGGCCCCGCGCCCCCACATCCCCGCCCCGCCTGCCCCTGGGCCACATCAGAATGAGGCAGAAAGGAAACAAGAAGCAGGGCTGTCAGTCTGCTATGGAAACTCATCTGTGCCCACAGCTCGGAGAGGGCTAAGCGGGGACATCCCCCACCCCACATATCACCCCCACGGCTAAATCAACAAGAGCTGTCAGCCAAATGCGGTCACCATTTTGTCGTCAAGTGCTTGCCCTGCGCTAAGCCCTGAGCGTGGACCTCGTCGGGCCAGCAGCTGCCCTCCAAGACGGGAACTGTCAGTATCTGGCTGAAGCTGGCATTGTGCAGCGACCTCACGTGGACCCACCCCGGGCTCCATGCTCCTAACCACTTCTGGTGGGGATGAGGAGCTGTGGGTGCTCCTTCCCCTATACCCCATGCCCCTGCTTTCTAGAAGCTCTCAGTCCAGGTTTCCAGTGGCTCGCTGTATCCCACCCCCCATCTGCCCTCCAACCTGACAGGCCCAGAGTCCCTGCTTGAGGATCCCTGATCTCACAGCACCACAACTTTGCACATGCCGGCTTGCTACCTGGACTACTGTAACGTTCACACTGTCTATCCAATGAGCTCCTGACCCTCAAAGACTCAGCTGAGGGTAACCTCCTACGTGAAGCCTTCCTTGATCTTCCCAGACAGAGAGCGAGCATCCCACCACCCCCACCCCTTGAGTCTAACCCTTCAGTGCTTCTCTTTGCCAGTCTCCTCCCCGAATCAAGCTCCTGGAGTGTGGGACCATTTGAGTCCCCAGCACCCAGTCCAAACCCAGACCTACATCCTACCTGAATATAATAATAATATCTTCCACCTGCCACTTATCAAGTACCTACAATGGGGTATTACCAATATTCATAAATAAATCAACGTGGCAGTGAACTATGGGGCTTTATACTCATTGTTTCAAATGCACATCAACTGTGAAGGTTAAGAAGCATTTTGTTTAACCTACCTATGTAGAAACTGAGGCTCACAGAAGCTCAATTAACTTGCCCAAAGCCACCAAGCTGGACAGTAGCAGAAGCAACACTGAAACCCACGCCCCTCCTTTTACAGCCAGCTCTGGGCGCGTTGGCTGGCAGCTGGAGGAAAGAGAGCCAGCTGCCCCACATGCACAGAGGTGTCCCCATGTCCACCCAGCCCAGAACTGCCCTCTTCAGGGCACAGAAATGCTCACAGGCCAGCTGTCACCCACCTGAGGTCTGAGCACAGCCCCAGGGACACAGGGATGCTTTTCAGTTGCCATTTAACATCCTCAGAGGGTAAGGTGCACAGACAGCCTGAGCACCTTAGCAAGCTCTGGGGACTGCCCCGTCATTAGTGAACACAGCCCAAAGCTTTCGAAGGATCATCGATGTTCATGGACTGTTTGGTGGGGTCATTTGATGGGAGACTTTGTCCTCCTCTCACATGTTTTAAAATAGAAGTTAAATGCTACACCATGGCCTGAAAAGCCCTGAAGAATCTGGTCCCCACCTACCTCTCCATTGCTCGAATCCTCATACCTCGAATCCTTGCTCCAGCCCTGCTCTCCTCCCTGCTGCTCCATAACCACACCAAACTCCCTTGCTCAAAACACCCCAGGACCTTTGCACTTGCTGTTCCCCCTGCCCAAGATGCTCTGGCCCTAGCCTTTCCACAGCTAACTCCTTTCTGACCACCCAGATCTCAGCCCAAGTCTCTCCTTTAGAAAAGTCTTTTCTGACTACCCTGTGGACAGTCCCCAAAATCCTTCAGATCCCTGCTAAAATCGAACCCCTTTAACTTATTGCTTGACACATTTGTCACACACACCAAAACCTCCTCCCCATAAACTAAAGCTCCAAAGAGCAGGGTCTTGTCCATCCCAGCCACCATCAGCCTCTCACATTCGTGGTCTCTCACGAGGCCTGGCACGGAGGGATGCCAATAGATGTCTGTAAACAAACGCTTTCCTGGGGGAATGCAGGAGCTGTCCTAGTGAAAACGCAGCAGCGAACCAACAACAGGAAACAGGGTCTGGAAGCAATCCGGCAGGGATACGGCGCCTGGCAGCACAGGGCGCAGGACCAGAGCGCAGCAGTGAGTAATGGCCAGGTTCACTCTAGTTTCCCCACTGAAGATCCAAGGGCTCTCCCAGTTGAACTACTCTAGGGTTTGGAGGCTCCTCTCTTCTAACCTTCTCCTCTTCCCACAGGCTCTAAATCAGGACCAAAACTCACCACCACACACGCTGCGATCAGGCCTGCCAATTCCTGTAATCACCCACAGGTGCCCCCTCTCCCTGAGCAAAGTCAAGTTCCCAGAGGACCGGGACTGAGAACACCTATCTCGAGCTGGGCACATAAGAGGGTGCTCAGAAAACCTTTCTGAATGATGGATGGATGGACATTCAGTTCTTAGGGATGTATTCATTCCTGAGGATGACCAAGCTAGGACCTGACTTCCCCACCCCTCCCCATGCCCAGCACAGCATCCCATGGGCTCATGGCAGGTATTAACGACAGAAGGACGGGTCCAGGACCTGCCAGGCCGATGCACAGGGACAGATCGCACATTCTTGTCTGCAGAAATGTTCCCAATTCCGGGCCCCTCTCTGTGTCTGGGTCCTTTGCAATGACTTTGCTGCTCCAATCAAGAAGTGAAGTTTACTGTGCCAGCCAACTTCACAGATGAGAAAGCTGAGATCCACAGAGTTAACTTCTTTGCCAAAGGTCACAAAGCTACTAGTAAGTCCCAGAATAGATATTGGACCTACTTGTGTCTGCCAACACCTCCCAAAAGTTCTTCTCTGAGACGCTACTGTCAAATGCAAAGTGCTAAGGTAAAGAAAGAAAGAAAGAAAGAAAGAAAGAAAGAAAGAAAGAAAGAAAGGCATCTATATGACAAGACTTCTTAGGGTTTCCAATATGCTATTATGTGTTTTGAATCTCCAGGGATACACTGCTACCCAAACTTAGGTGACATGGAATATTTATTTAGTGGATTATCATGTTCTGAAGAATGCCTGCATATTGTCACTTCCCAAAATCTATGGCACATGTGTCAAACAAAGTTTAATCTGGGAACCGCAGAACATTTACTTCAGAGAATCTACAGCATTCTTTATATTTTGGTGTATATTATGTGTATTTTTCTAGGAATAGGGTCTATAGCAAGCTTGTCCAACCTGAGACCCAAGGGCCATATGCGGCCCAGAATAGCTTTGAATGCAGCCCAACACAAATTCACAAACTTTCTTAAAACAATATAAGATTTGTTGTGACCTTTTCTTTATAGCTCATCAGCTATCATTAGTGTTTGTGTATTTTATATGTGGCCTAAGATAATTCTTCCTCTTCCAATGTGGCCCAGGGAAGCCAAAAGATTGGACAATCCTGGTCTATGGCTTTCATTAGAATCTCAAAGGTATCTATGACCCCCACGAAAGCACTATTCTACATTAACACATGATTTATGTGAAAACCTCTCCATTTCCTTCCATAAATTCCAATTGTGTGCTTTTTAAAAAAAGGGGGTGACATTCATTTTCTCACCCCTTGAACCTGACCACGCCTTGTTTTGGCCAGCAGACTGTGGTGGAGAGGTCAGACCCCCAGAGGCCCTGGAAACACTGTGCTCTTGACCCCTGCCTCCTGGGTAAGAACACACCCAGGCAGCCTCCTGAACGATGAACACATGACCCGATCATCCCCATCGCCCTGGTTAACTAGGGGCCAAACCTCAGAAGCAGAGACAGCCAGCCTATCATTCACCTGCCCACAGGTCACAAGGGAGCCAGGCCTGAGCTGCCGTCCCACAGAACTGTGAGCTAAACAAATAGTTATTGCTTAAAGCCCCTGTGTTGGGGATGGTTTTGATCCTTAGCAATAACTAATAAAACTCTTACTTCCACATAATAGAATCAGAAAGGGAAGGAAGACATTTATATTCACAAAGATATACAATGCAGCATTGTCTATATCAGAAAGAAAGCTGGGAATTATCTAAATATTCAATATATCACAAACAGGCATCCAACAGAACTATTTTGTAGGAATTAAAAAGGATCATCCTCTATTGTACTTTATTTTCCGGTGTGACAACGGCACTGGGATTATATTTTAAAGATCATACTAAGGTATTTACATATAAAATGAGATGTCTGGGGTTTGCTTCAAAATAACATGGGGCAAATAAATAAAATAACATTAGCCATAAGTCAATAATGGTTAACAGTACTGAGGTGGGAGGAGGCTATTCATTTATTTTTCGTTCTTTTGCATATGTTGAAAAATTTTATAATCAAAGTTCATCAAATTAAATTTAAAAAGATCATTCTAAAGACTGCAGAAACATGGAATTTGTTTATGCTACAATGCTATGTGCAGAAAGCAAAATGTAAAATGATGCACGTACATTGATTTCAACTCTGCGACTGTCATTCAAAAGGAAAGAGGTGTGGCTGGAAGGGGTGGGATAGAGGAATGATTTGCCTCTTCAAATTTTGCTCTCAGGATGTTCAACTGTCTTTACTGAGAACCAAAAACCTCAGAGAAGAAATGGCCTCCTCTCGTTTCTTTCAGCTGGGGCTCAGCATGAGTGAGGGGCTGGTCGGGGGCCTCCCCAGGAGCAAGCCGCAAGGAGAGCTGGGAAGGGGGAAGACTGTGGAAAGCCATGCACAGGGGGCCGCTAAGGAGCCCAGACTTGGCTGGCTGTGGAAAGGACCCTCCCAGGCCCTCGCCGGCCCCAGCCCCAGCCCCAGGGGCCTGGAAGGCGTGCTGAAGGATACTGGGAACCAAACCAATGGCACTTTCCTTTGACCAGTTCTAAGATCAAAGTTGATACTCAGCTCTCTAAAATTCACCTTTGGGCAGAAACAAAAAGTTATTTGGGAAAGAGGGTAAATGTTAATCAGATGCCCCATTATGTGCTAGAGGTCACCTCCACCAATTCAGCCATCACCTCCTCTGATCCCCCAAACTGCCCCTCAACTGGGTGCTGAAGGCCCCATTTCACAGATGAGGAAAGAGAGGCACCTCGCCTTTCATGCCGTGAGCATTGAGGAGGGCAGTGGGCACAGGGTCCCGCCCATGCCAGGGTCCCGCCCATGCCAGGGTCCCGCCCATGCCAGGGTCCCACCCATGCCAGGGCCCCGCCCACACATAGGCCCCTCCCAGCCAGAGCTGGATGGCAGCTGATGCTGTACAACCACCACCAGGAGGGATGTTACAAGTTTTGTGACCCTCCAATTCATACTGAAGCCCTAACCCCCACTGGGATGGTATTTGGAGGGGAGAGGTAACTAGAGTTAGGTGAGCTCATAAGGGCAAAGGCCCCACAATGGAATTGGTGCCCTTTTAAGACGAGAAGACCAGAGCT
Source organism: Craseonycteris thonglongyai (assembly GCA_004027555.1). Taxonomy (NCBI): domain Eukaryota; kingdom Metazoa; phylum Chordata; class Mammalia; order Chiroptera; family Craseonycteridae; genus Craseonycteris; species Craseonycteris thonglongyai. Next base: position 105,978 of record PVKE010001093.1, read on the forward strand.
CTCTTCCCAACCATGTGTGGACACAGGGAGAAGGTGGCCATCTATGAACCAGGAAGAGACCTCACCAGGAACTGGCACCTTGATCTTGAACTTGCAGCCCCCAGAAGTGCTGTTTAAGCCCCTCCGTCTGTGGTATTTGTTCTGGCAGCCCAAGTAGACTAAGGGAGAAGATAAACCATGAGGCCTGGGACAAGCCTAGAACCCTAAGGAGAGACTGATGAGGGGTCTTTTACAAGCCAGAGGTTGTACTAGAACAAAAAAGTAAAGTTATATTCACACAGGATTTCCTAGACATGACAGTTCAAAGTCAGTATAGGCACAAAATCATCCATGAAGCTTTATTAAATGAAAAAAAGTTAAGTGTTGGGAAGCGTGGATAATGGGTCAGCCATCACTGGTGCAGAAACCAAAGAGGGGTGTGTTTCTGGGTGTCCGTACAGACACAGCACAGGTGTGAGAGAAACTCAAGACCATGGTGCTGCGGCTGCCTCCGGGAACTGGGGGTGAGTGTGAGAGAGATGAACTTCTCACGGCACACACTTCGGTATGACTTAATTTTCTGTCATGTACCTTAAAGTTTTTCAGGGGTAGTCACCAGTCAGATGTGAGCCTGCCCAAGGCAGACGATGGAATTTCATGCAGACAAGTCACCACACTTCCTGAGCTTGGTTTTCGGTTTTCAAGTGCTCTGCTTTTGTGAGCTGATCCGCTGAAACTGACCCCTGCTCACCGCCGCACATAACAGACCTAGCAGCCTGACCACAGGGGCCCAGGGGCAGCCCCACCAGCTAACCCAGAAGCAGTGGGACACAAGTTCTCTCCCCCGGCCTCGGAGCTGGGGGCCCTCAAATACGGACTCTGAGGAAGGCCACACAGCTGAACAGCTGACAAGAGGCCTGAGCTCCCTGACACCTGGCACAGCCTCCTCAAGAGGCCCCAAGAAGCTACTTCAAGGTAACAAAGGTCAGGCCAGGCCTGCTGGTGGCACTCCTTCCACTGCTTTCCCACTAGCACAACCTCCATTTGCCACCAAGGCCACGCCACTAAAAGAACCAGTGGCCTCAGAATTCTGGACACCCAAGTAGAGGCACCTGGAAGGCAGGACAAGGACTCCAAGCAGGGCAGACCCTGGCTTCTCAAGGGTCCTCAGTTCCCCACCCCAGCACCCCGAGCCCCTCCCAGCCCCCAGCCCAGAACTCCGAGCCCCCTCCTGGCCCCCAGCCCAGCCCCTTTCACCCGGGGCTCTCAGATGTGCAAAGTCTGGGTGTGTGGCCCCCAGCCCCTCACCATTCTGTCCACCAGTTAGGGGACCGAAGTCCCAGCGTGTGCTCCGGCAGCCCTCACCAGGCTGCTGGGATGGGGGAAGGCCCGCACAGGCACACCGAGCATCCTGCACACACGCTCCCTGCTCCAGCTCAACCACCCCCATCAAATAGATCCCAGCCGCAAAACCCTCCCGGCTCCCAGCAGAAGACACCTTCTAAACGCTCCCCACATGTGGGGCAGACAGACATCAACAGGCGATGGTGTGTTTATAGAACACGTGACTATTTCACCCCAAACACTCAGTGTCAAAACACCAAGGTCCTGCACAGGCACAGCACCACAGGGCAGGGGGCCACCAGCCTTCACCCGGATTCCAGGCAGCCTTCCCGCAAGGCCCCCAAACCCCGTCCCTCGGGGGAGGATTACAGAAGCCCTTTCTCCAGAATGTGCAGGGCCCGGGACACTCGGATCCACCTGCAGCCGGCTGGGAATGAATCAGGCTCAGGCTTATCTGAGGAGGAAGATGGACTTGTGGGGATACTCTTCACTCCCCTCTTAGGAACAGCACCCTGGCCCTGGACTATGTACAAACCCCCTAAGGCTGACAGAAGGCACCCCGACCTCCCCCTGGCTGCCCAACAGCCACCCCACTGTCTTGAGGGAACAGTCCCAGCTTCCTAGGCAGGGAGGGCCCTCCTTGCCCACACCCAGACCATGTAGCAGGGAATGGGGCACTCCTGGTCCCAGCCACAGGTTCAGGGACAGGAATGTGGCTCAGGCTGACCCATCAGGGGCAAGCAGAATGACTGGATCCCGTGGGACCTGCGCCTGACAGGGAGGGAGGCACTGGAGCCAACCTGCCCAGGTCTGAATCACAGTTCTGCCACCCACTAGCTGTGTGACCCTGAGCAAGTTATTTGACCCCTCTGTGCCTCCATTTCTTCTGTGAGGAAACAGGGCCCTCACAGGTTGTGATGCAAATCAAATGGGGTAACACACGAGGGACCCATTGTGTGCCAGGCTCAGAATAAAGGTCAGTCCTGAGGACTCAGCTTGTACCATATGGGTCTAAGAATGAAGCCAATTCAGAGGCCAGGAAGGCAGGAAGACCGGGTCCTGAGGACATCAACGGAGCCCCCGAATTTACCTACACCTGAAGCCTGACTCCCCATGGAGTTAACACCTGCAGGAGCCCTGTCTTACTGAACCCAGTGGGCTTCTGTCAGAACCGATACACCCTTGCAACTTGCAGGAATCAACCAGACATTGATTTTCTGCTCAGATCATGAACTTCACCCTGACAACCCCCCACATCTGTCGGGTGACTGAGGGGACCAGTGGACACAGCTGCCCCCATGGTGTCCTCTGGCAATGGGGACAGATCTGCAGGTACATGACCCAGTTCACGGTCTCACTCTCAGGGGAGTCTCAGCTCACTGCTGGTACAGAGCTGCCCATGTCCCTTTAAACAGCTGTCCACCCACTCCCCCACCCTTCCCTGGGGAGCTTGTCCCTTCAGCACTCTCAGCAGGGCTGGAGGAAAGCCAGGTCAGACCACCAAGATCGGGGACCACCTGAGCCCAAGGACCAAAACTGCTCATCCTGGCCAGCCAGGGGCAGGGTTCAACGATGGCCGGAACAGAGCAGACCTCAGCCTCACACTGAACTCAAGGCTCCGTGGAGGTCAAGGGAGGAGCGTTTGGGCTCCGGAGTCGAGGCCCAGATCGTCAGGCCTCGTTGCTGTGTGCATGAGCCTGCAACTTGGACGCTCTGAGCTGCGAATCCTTGCCTGCAAAGACCCTTCCAGCTCAAAGACTGGACCTCTGCACCTCACCAGCAAAGGAGGTTTACTCCACCTCACCTGTAGGCATCACAGTGTGACTACAGCCTGGGGGATTGAGGGGCAGCCCCCCACTTCCTCCTTCAGCGCTGGGCCTCACTCCACCATCACCTGTAGGCATCACAGTGTGACTACAGCCTGGGGGGGATTGAGGGGCAGCCCCCCATTTCCTCCTTCAGCGCTGGGCCTCAGGCCCTCACAGGAAAGGAGCACATTTGTATGCTGAGCCCTTCCTATGAACAGACTCTTACCTAGAAGGAAATCAAGGCCCAGAGAGATGAAACACACCCAGAGTCACCCATCCAGTAAGAGGCTGAATCAGGGTTCAAACTCCACCACCGATCAAGTCACACGCTGTCCCTGGAATCCAGCACTGCTCCACCTAAGAGGCTTCTGAACTACCTTTCTCGGTTGCTCATCTTCTTCCCAGATGTAAGGGATGTTCAAATATGGGCTCCTGGTAAACAGTTCCATCAGCTTTTAATGGCCGATTCTAGCATGAGTTACTGAGCACTTACCTAAGGACTCAGCTCACCCAATCTGCACCACTAGCCTGCTGCAGGTTGGTATTAAAATTCCCATTTCAGGGGAAAGCCGGGACGGCTCAGCGGGTTGAGCGCTCGCTTTGAGGCCATGAGGACCGAGGATCGAATCCCGGCTCCGGCCCAGGCAGGACCCACGTGCTGAACTGGGGAGTTCCCACAGTTCGGTTCTCTAACTGTCTCTGTCTCTGTCTCTCTCTCTATCTGTCAAAAAGTAAAATAGAAATAACTATGCA